>JAFBJQ010000176.1:285466-290466 GCA_016785345.1 Trinectes maculatus
AAAAAGAATATGAAGTGGGAGGTAAACTGGGGGTGAGAGGGAGAGAGAGGTAGATGGCGTCTTTATATAGCACACACACACACACACACACACACACAAAAACATGCACACACACACAAACAAGAGTGCGGGTGAGAGAGGGGAGTCATGAGAGTGGGAAAGTGAGAGCTGAGCTGTGTTGTTGTGTCCAGTTGCACCTGTTCAGCCTGTGTGTGTGTGTGTGTGTGTCTCTTGGCAGATGCATGTATGAGAGGTTTGTTCTCAGAATGTACCAGATAATAACTGTAAAAAAAGTGAACTGATCCTTTAACACATTCTGACATGTGGACGCAGAAAAAAGCCGAGGTGTGAAGAATCCATGATTCAGCTGCTTCTGTATCACTCGCTGCTGCCTCTGGGGTGCGCTGTCAGGGGTCAGTGGGGGGGGGGCGGAGAGAGAGATGATCCCTCGTTTATCTCTGTAACACGTTTCCTTCATGACGAGTGAGAATGGCTGCAGTGAAAATCCAGTTTGGACGGCGTCTATTTAAAGCTTAAGGAACTGTATGTGGCCCCGCCCCCTTATGATACCATGATTCCCAACTATCATAGATATGTATGTGTTTCTGGTCAAACCTGAAATACCACTAATATGTTGGTATTTTTAGCATCATGACATAGAAATGAGCAGTAAATAAATCATTTAAAGTAACTCTCTGTGTTTTGAAACATGAGTTTCTCAATCAATCAATCAATCAATCAATCAATCAATCAATCAATCAATCAATCAATCAAAATTTATGTGTATAGCCCACATTCACAAATTGTAATTTGCCGTGTGTGTGTGTGTGTGTGATCCAGTGTGTAGTGAGATGTGGAGCAGAATGGAAGCTTTGTGTCGAGACTGTTTGGTTTCTAAACATTCTCCTGGAAGCTCCACACACACACACACACACACACACACACACACACACACCCTTTTGAAGCCTGTTTTAGTGTGTGTGTGTGTGTGTGTGTGTGTTGTGTGCATGCTTGGCCGGCTGTGGAGTGTGTGTCCCGGCTCCCGACTGCCAAATCTTGTCAGTGGAAAAGCTGCTTTACCTTTGCAGGATTACACTATGTTTTATTCTCCTTCAACCCCCCCCCCCCCCCCCCCCCCCCACCCCTCCCCCCTGACGCCCCCCTCACCCCCCCGGCTCTGGCTCTGGCTTAAAGTGCACACCACCACCCTGGGGCAGTTGAGGAAAACACTTCCCACTTCCCAGAGTTCATTAGTCCCTTAGTTTCCTCCCCACTGGATATCTACTGATGTACGGTGGTCATGCCGACTGTGGGCGTTTGATTTTTGGTGTTTCCCAGTTGGCCTGTTTTGGCGCCGCGTCCCGACACGGCCACGAAACCGCCGGTCAGACGGTGGGACGGAGCGTGTCCACGCTGCGTGTCCACCAGATCCAGTGTTGAGGCTCCTCGCTTCATGTTTACACGAGGAGAGAGCGAACAGAGACTGTGTCCTGTGCAGCATGTTTATGGCTTATTATCATTTAGCTCGCTAATTACCTGACTGAACTCACTTTGAAGACACACACACACACACACACACACGCGCACACCCACACTCCTCTGTGTGAGCCTAACGAGTGGTGATTAGTGGCTCTCAGCTAGGCGTGGTTAGACTGTGTAACATCATTCTGCACTGTGGACCCTGCTAATTCACTTCTCTTTATCTAATTACCCAGGGTGTGCACACACACACACACACACACACACACACACACCTGCAGATATGCTAAGTGAGGTATTGGTGTATATATTTATATTTTTATCTGTTAATAAAAAGGCCCATTGTCGTCAGGTTACTGAGGCTGAAGAATTTTGTTCATCACCTTTTGTCCACTCTGTAAAGAAGAACAAAAAAAAAACATACTTTCTCAACGTGCTCCCCCGTCTGGACCTGTGTATGAAAACTGTAAACAGCTATATTTGTAGTATTTTAGTTTTGCATCCTTTGATATAATGTATATTTGATCCTTTTCCATTGCTGCGGGTGCAGGACAGGGAATTTTCCCTTTCCCTTTTTTTTTTTTGCCTGCAATAAAATGCCTTTATTGATGCAATCAACAATCAAACACTGACGTGCACGCGCCGTGTAGGCACTGTTTTTTTTTTTCTGGCACATAAATAATTGGGTTTCAGTCATAGCGCTGGTTTTTCTACCCTACCAGCGAGTTCATTCATTTCCATGCATTCACAGTGCATCTTCAGGTGTGACTCAGCCCCTCGTTACATGGCCGGAATGGAAATCAACAGGGCTCTGTGAAAAGCAAGAGGTGGAGATGACGATGACTCTTGTTGTGGGTGTTGCTGTGGACTTTTATTCAGTCGTGACATTTTTATTTGTCGTATTTTCTTTTGTTGTAATGAAGGGGGGAGGGGGGATTTTGATTTATCGTGTGCGTCTGTGTGAGTGATGTAAGAATAAAAGGGGGGCGCCGTGGTTTGTGTTTATGTATGTGGTTTTCTTTGTGTGTTTGTGTGAGGGCATGTGCAGTTATTCCTGGTATAGCGGCAGGCTGTGAGTCAGAGATAATGGTGTGTGTGTGTGTGTGTGTGTGTGTGTGTGTGTGTGTGTGTTCATGCCTGTGGCTTTGAGTGACTATGGCTATATCTCACTGATGGATGTGCGTTTGCCTCTGTGTGATTGTGTGGATGAAAAAAAGACTGCGAGTGGATGGAGCACATATAGTATTTGCTAGGGACCACTGTTGTACTATTTAATCAATACTCCAGCGCACACACACACTTATGATACCATGAATCCCAACTATCAGAGATATGTACCTGTTTCTGGTCAAACCTGAAATACCACTAATATGTTGATATTTTAGCATCATGACATAGAAATGAGCAGTAAATAAATCATTTAAAGTAACTCTCTGTATTTTGAAACATGAGTGTCTGTCGAGGTGCCCAGCCAGGTATCAATCAATCAATCAATCAATCAATCAATCAATCAATCAATCAATCAATCAATCAATCAATCAATCAAAATGTATGTGTATAGCCCACGTTCACAAATTGCAATTTGCCGTGTGTGTGTGTGTGTGTGTGTGTGTGTGTGTGTGTGTGTGTGTGTGTGTAGTGAGATGTGGAGCAGAATGGAAGCTTTGTGTCGAGACTGTTTGGTTTCTAAACATTCTCCTGGAAGCTCCACACACACACACACACACACACACACACACACACACACCCTTTTGAAGCCTGTTTTAGGCACATACACACATAGGTGTGTGTGTGTGTGTGTGTGTGTGTGTGTGTCCCGGCTCCCGACTGCCAAATCTTGTCAGTGGAAAAGCTGCTTTACCTTTGCAGGATTACACTATGTTTTATTCTCCTTCAACCCCCCCCCCCCCCCCCCCCCCCCCCCCCCCCCCCCCCCGCCCCCCTCCCCCCTGACGCCCCCCTCACCCCCCCGGCTCTGGCTCTGGCTTAAAGTGCACACCACCACCCTGGGGCAGTTGAGGAACATTTCCCACTTCCCAGAGTTCATTAGTCCCTTAGTTTCCTCCCCACTGGATATCTACTGATGTACGGTGGTCATGCCGACCGTGGGCGTTTGATTTTTGGTGTTTCCCAGTTGGCCTGTTTTGGCGCCGCGTCCCGACACGGCCACGAAACCGCCGGTCAGACGGTGGGATGGAGCGTGTCCACACTGCATGTCCACCAGATCCAGTGTTGAGGCTCCTCGCTTCATGTTTACATGAGGAGAGAGCGAACAGAGACTGTGTCCTGTGCAGCATGTTTATGGCTTATTATCATTTAGCTCGCTAATTACCTGACTGAACTCACTTTGAAGACACACACACACACACACACACACGCGCACACCCACACTCCTCTGTGTGAGCCTAACGAGTGGTGATTAGTGGCTCTCAGCTAGGCGTGGTTAGACGTGCACGCACCGTGTAGGCACTGTTTTTTTTTTCTGGCACATAAATAATTGGGTTTCAGTCATAGCGCTGGTTTTTCTACCCTACCAGCGAGTTCATTCGTTTCCATGCATTCACAGTGCATCTTCAGGTGTGACTCAGCCCCTCGTTACATGGCCGGAATGGAAATCAACAGGGCTCCGTGAAAAGCAAGAGGTGGAGATGACGACTCTTGTTGTGGGTGTTGCTGTGGACTTTTATTCAGTCGTGACATTTTTATTTGTCGTATTTTCTTTTGTTGTAATGAAGGGGGGAGGGGGGATTTTGATTTATCGTGTGCGTCTGTGTGAGTGATGTAAGAATAAAAGGGGGGCGCCGTGGTTTGTGTTTATGTATGTGGTTTTCTTTGTGTGTTTGTGTGAGGGCATGTGCAGTTATTCCTGGTATAGCGGCAGGCTGTGAGTCAGAGATAATGGTGTGTGTGTGTGTGTGTGTGTGTGTGTGTGTGTGTGTGTGTGTTCATGCCTGTGGCTTTGAGTGACTATGGCTATATCTCACTGATGGATGTGCGTTTGCCTCTGTGTGATTGTGTGGATGAAAAAAAGACTGCGAGTGGATGGAGCACATATAGTATTTGCTAGGGACCACTGTTGTACTATTTAATCAATACTCCAGCGCACACACACACACACACACACGCACACACACACCTCTGCACCCTAAACACCCATGGGAGCGTCCTGGTTTCATTAAGTAGGCCTGCTGCTTCTTTCTGGTGGGGGTGGGGGTGGGGGTGTGGTTTTATTGGGAAAGAGAAAAAAAAAGCGACAAAAGGGCGTTTATGTCAGATGTAACAAAACAATAAAAGAAAAGAAGCATTAAGCTCGTCTGAGTGTAATGTACATACATACATACATCTGAAACCAGTCACATCTGTGGTTCAAAGAACAGCGAAACACAATGAAAAACACATTTTTCCGTCTTTAGACAACTGAACAAGAAGGAACACAAACGCTGGTTCAGCCTCTGCGCTGCTGCAACACAATATCACTGTCACTGTCTTATACATGTTGCACAGGTGAGTGTGGTTTGGAT
>JAFBJQ010000176.1:298427-311313 GCA_016785345.1 Trinectes maculatus
ACTGTTTGGAAAAAAAAAAAAAAAAGGAAAAAAAAGGAGGGGGGGCGGCTGGAAGGGGGGAGAGAGGAGGGGGGGAAACACCCCCCCCCCCCCCCTCCAGTGGGAGTAATGGCTCCCACCAGGACTCGAGAAATGCTTTGAATTCAGCTGAATTCTATTGCGGGGTCCTCCCCCGGGGGCGTCTTTTTACAATGCCTGCATCTCAGAAATTTGAGCCCGAGGACCCCTGGGGGCGTCCTTTCATAATGCCTGAAAATGTAGGGTTATATTGTGTGCTCTTCCCCATGGGGCTTTTATTAATACCTGTATTCACTGCCACTGGAAATTACACAGGCGGTGCTGCAGGGGCCCGCGCTCGCTCCAGGAAGGGAGAAAGACTCTGCGGGGACGTTTTCTCTCTTCTCCTCCTTTTTCTCTTCCCTTCTTCCCCCCGTTTTCTTTTTTCACCCCCCCACCACCCTCCTCCTCCTCCTCTTCCAACTCCTACTCCTCCTTTTCCTACTTTGACTCTCTTCCACACTTTTTTTTCTTGCTTAATGCAAGAGCGAAAAGGAAGAATTTGCCAAAGGACACAAAAAAAGTGTGTGTCGTGTGTGTGTGTGTGTGTGTGTGTGTGTGTTTGTGTGTGTTGGCATCAGCTCACCCTCTTGTATTCAGTCCTGCTCTGCTCGGAGGAAAAGAAACACTCGATTGAAAATGTAACTTCCCCTCTTCTTTCTCTCTCTCTCTCTCTCTCTCTCTCTCTCTCTGTCCCTGTGTAGATCCAACATGGAGTAAATATTTGCGTGTGTGTGTGTGTGTGTGTGTGTGTGAGAGAGAGAGAGAGAGTGTGTAGTGTAGTCCGGCACAGTGTGTGTGTGTGTGTGTGTGTGTATGAGATTATAAGTTGCAGACACTCGACTCTGTCTCCAAACGTTCATTAGAATCTTTCTGCCAAAGGGTTTGCAGCGTTTTATTCATCAAATATTTACTCAGTCCGATTATAGAAATATACATTTACATATCTTTGAAGAAAGAACATTTGTCTCGCTCTCTCCCGTCAGACTTTACATTTCAGACTTCAGATGAAAGTGTTTCGTCTCGACAGGACTTTTCCTCCACTAACAACAACACACTAACTTATAACAACAGTAGCTTCATGGTCGTTTATTAGTGCTAATGTCATTTAATTGTTGCTACTTCAAATCACAAGTCGATATCACAACATCATGGTGAAAATAACGTCATGTTCTAAAAACTAAAGATGACAGGGGATGTAAAATACAAGTTGACTTGCAGACATGAGACAAACTCGGCGCCGTGTTGTCATAATGACGACACCGTTGTGCTCCAAATTCCAATGGGGTTGAGTTTTGTTGCACCGGCTAATTGCGTCATTGCAAACAGAAAGACCCAGTTAAGAAAGAACCTCCCCGTTGACGCCATCTTCTCGCCCTGTGTATGGATGTCAGACATTCCTCCGTTTTATGGTTGTTGTTTCTCTGAAACTGTTTCACCGTCACCGGAGAAGCAAACGCACATGTTGACCAACTGGTCAACTGGTGATCGCAATGCAACAGTTGCAACGCTGCTTGACACGAAAGCGATTGTTTCCACCGAGCGTTTCATGAGACACACCTGTACGCCCGCTCATCCTCACCCAATTATCCAATTATCCAGTCAGCCAATCACGTGGCATCGGCCTGTCCACTTTAGCCTCGAGTGATGTAAACACAACACCGGATTACAACTTCCACTGTGTTGCATCGTTGTAGTCGTTCAGCAGTTTTTCTCTTTCTGCTACAACCATTAACACTGGAAGAGATTTGTTCATCTCTTTTGTTGTGATCACACACAGGAGACGCACCATGTAGATGGTGTGTGTGTTTTTTTTTTATGTCTCTCAGTGTGTGTGTGTGTGTGTGTGTGTCTTATAGAGTTGTCATAGGGGCCATGTGGGGGCCTGGTCTGTGTCTGTGTGTGTGTCTGTGTGTGAGGGGGATGTTTGGATAATGAGGAACAGGCCATTCCCTTGGATTCCTGCACCCCTGCCAACTGCCAGGACCCCCAGAGCCTCACTCCCCCCCCCCAACACCTGGGACTTTCTTCCTCTCCATCTCCCCCTCTGCTTCTTCTCTCTCTCTTCCCAAGTGGAACGTGCCACCTCCCTTCCCTCCCTTGCTGCCGTTCCACCTCTCTTTTCCCATTCTTTATCCACATCCCTCTCTCCTCACTCACTCATTCTCACCCCTCTCTCCCTCAGGGGGGGACCCGGAGTCATCCAGCTCCCATCCAGCACCCCCCCCCCCCCGTGATCGCGCTGCAACAGTTGCAACGCTGCTTGACACGAAAGCGATTGTTTCCACCGAGCGTTTCATGAGACACACCTGTACGCCCGCTCATCCTTACCCAATTATCCAATTATCCAGTCAGCCAATCACGTGGCATCGGACTGTCCACTTTAGCCTCGAGTGATGTAAACACAACACCGGATTACAACTTTCACTGTGTTGCATCGCTGTAGTCGTTCAGCAGTTTTTCTCTTTCTACTACAACCAGTAACACTGGAAGAGATTTGTTAATCTCTTTTGTTGTGATCACACACAGGAGATGCACCATGTAGATGGTGTGTGTGTGTTTTTTTTTATGTCTCTCAGTGTGTGTGTGTGTGTGTGTGTGTGTCTTATAGAGTTGTCATAGGGGCCATGTGGGGGCCTGGTCTGTGTCTGTGTGTGTGTGTGAGTGTGAGGGGGATGTTTGGATAATGAGGAACAGGCCATTCCCTTGGATTCCTGCACCCCTGCCAACTGCCAGGACCCCCAGAGCCTCACTCCCCCCCCCCCCCCCCCCCCCCCCCCACCAACACCTGGGACTTTCTTCCTCTCCATCTCCCCCTCTGCTTCTTCTCTCTCTCTTCCCAAGTGGAACGTGCCACCTCCCTTCCCTCCCTTGCTGCCGTTCCACCTCTCTTTTCCCATTCTTTATCCACATCCCTCTCTCCTCACTCACTCATTCTCACCCCTCTCTCCCTCAGGGGGGGACCCGGAGTCATCCAGCTCCCATCCAGCACCCCCCACCCCCCGTTGTCCCTCCCTGCTGTGTCTTCAAACTCATAACTGACCACATCCCTTCCTCCCCCCCCCCTCTCTCTCTCTCTCACTCCCTTCCCCCCATGCCCTCCCTCCATTCTCTCCCCATCTTCTCTGTTCCCTGTGGAGCTGGCCCCAAAGCTCTGATCCCTTCCTCCATGCCCCTAAAACCCCCCCACTGTGCCCTCCCAAACATACACACACACACACACACACACACGCACACACAAACACACACCCTGTGGCGACTGGCCCCAGAACAGCCCCTGTTTGTCTCCCTCCCTCTGTTTTTCCACTCTTCTGTCTCCCACACCCGCTCCCATGCAGTAGATTAGTTATGCACTTTGCTTAATCCCTTTTATTGCATTAGCGCACCCTACGTTCTGACACCTGCACGCGCGCTCCTGCTTCTGTAGCATGGCTTTATTCAAATGAGTCGATAAAGCGATGCTGGCGGTGCGAGGGAAAGAGAACATGAACCTGATGATCGTTAAACCAATTTGCTTTTGAGTGACAAGTGAAATGTGACAATCGGGATGACTCTGTGAACTCTGTGATACTTTACGACCAAGTTTTACTTCATTAATTGTTACTATTACTGCACATGTGCACGAGTGTAACTGTGTCACAGATGTCCATCAGTGACAAAGATACAAAGTAAAAAAATAAAGTAAAAAAGTAAACAAATAAATAATAATAATTACATTAAATGTTTTTTTAATAATTACATTAAAAAAATTATATATATATATATATATAAAGAAACATGTGAGAATACCTGCTTTAAACCAGTAGTAGTAGGTATATGGAATTCATTATAATAAATTACTAGGTTCTGAGTTCAGGTGTGTGTAGACGTGCAGACACACACACACGTGCACACACATTTTCAGTGGCAGTCAGTGGTGGCAAAGGGCAGTGTACCACAGGGAGAGGGCCTATAATAGTTTTAACCCAGCGCTCAGGTGTGACTCGCCTTTGTCCGGCAAAATGTCAGAGAAAAGCACAGCTCCGGGGAGGGGGGGGGGGGGGGTGGGGGGGTTAGAGAATGTGGGGGGGTATAGGGGGTTAGAGACAGTGGGCAGGGGGAAGGACGCAGCCGAGTGGAGGAGACGATTAAGGGGAGAGTGGAAGAGCAGAAGAAGCGAGTGATGCTCAGAGTGGACGAGACGTGAAATGACTGATGATCATCAGATATGGTCCCTAACTTTTACCCCCCACCCCCACCCCCACCCCCAGTATATTCCATGTAAATAAAGCGCTGAGTGTTTTTTCACTCTGATTGTTATGTCCAACATTGGAGGGGCTGTTGTTGCCAGGCCGTCTGCCGGGCCCCTGGTTATGTGGGGGCTGGGAGCCCCGCACTGCTCTGCTCTCTCCCCGCCTCAAGAGCTCCCCAGGGGGGCAGGAGGACCAACTCTGCCAGCCTCTCTCTCACACTCCCATTTACCCCCGCCCCGGTGCTGAACACACACACACACACACGCACGCACACACACACACACACACACACACACACACACTGACGTCAGCTGCTCGAGGCCTTCTCCCCTGGGTGCTACCACAACCCTTTGTTTCCTTCCCCCTCCTCCCTCCCTACTCTCCATCCCTTCTTCTTCCACCCCTCCTCACTCCTCTCCCTGTCCTTTTGTCCCTAGAAATAGCTGTCCTGCTTACTGCCTGATTGGAATTCACAGCACTGTGGGGATTCACAGGGGAGGGCCATTGTCAAGTGTGTGTTTGCGTGTGTAAGTGGTTTCTTTCTTTCTTTCTTTCTTTCTTTTTTTTGTTAAATGATCATGAGTGCATGCAGATGTCTTGGTGCACGTGATGCTTGCGTGTGCAGGTATGTGTCGCTGTAGGAATGAAAGCGTCTCTGTAGCAGGTTTAAACAGATAAAAATGTTGCTTGTTAAATCATTATTTGTCCATAATTATTGGTCCATTCGCCACAGAGAATGAAAATGCGTTGGCTGTATATGCAAACGTTAAAAAAAAAACTCTAGTAATAACATAAATGTAACTTGCTGTTGCTGTTAGGAACCAAACATAGTCACTTCATTATGATATTGATTGTGATTAGTAGTTGACAGGGAGATTCATAACCACTCTTTGGAACTGATGCGTAGTGCGTTTGCAGTTAAAAATCAAATGTTGGTTTTTAAAATAACTAATGGACACAAATTTAGTCTGTGGAATCCTGCATGTGTTTTTGTAGTTATAGTTGCACTCATGAATGTATGAATGAATGTAGGTTCACTCACTGAACCACCACACTCTATAACGCAGATCAACAACAACAACAAGTACCATACTGTATATATCCATATATCCACATATATCCATAGAAATACCAATACACACACATCTGGTCACACTTATTATTATTATTATTATTAGTTGTAGTAGTAGTAGTAGTAGTAATAGTAGTAGTAGTAGTAGTAGTAGTAGTAGTTTATGATGTATAATCAATCACTTCAGAGCCACATTTTCAATTTAATTATCAGTAATTGGATTAAAAACAAACAAACAATGATTTCAATGATAGTAAAAAGTGTAAAGTAATATCTTTGATGCGTGATGGTTTGTGCTCTGTATTGTAAAATTAAACATTTTCTCTGTAGGCTTTTCTTCAGTGTTTCTCTGGGTGAAGAGGGAATGCACGTGCTTGCCCACACTGTGTGTGTGTGTGTGTGTGTGCGTGCGTGCATGCGTGTGTGTGTTCATGCATGTTTCTGCTCTCAGCATGAATCCTTGAATTGGGGTTAAGGAACAAGAGAATTCCTCCCTCGTATTCCCTCCTTTCCTCTCCTCCAGTCTAACTCTCTGACTCTCTCTCTCTTCCCCCTCGTCTTTGTCTCTCTCTCTCTCTCTCTCTCTCTCACACACACACTCGTGCAAGTGGGATGTTTTAAAATATTAACCAATACGCTCTTCATTTTTCAAATATGATAGAAAACACAGTGTTAAATAAGTCAGGAGCGAGGGCTGGCGGGGAGCAGAGCGAGAAGGAGCACTCCAATAACCAACAAAACAACACAAACAACAATGGAGACAGGGAGAGGGGGAAAACTAGTGTCGCATCCGTATTTTTATTTGGTGAATTGTTCCTTGCCCTTTTCCATATCGTCTATCAGATCATATGAAATAGTTTAAATAATGATTTGAACATATGTAAACGAAACAGTCCCTCTGAGCCTTTCAGATGTCAGACTGCTATGAATACAAGTTTTTTTTTTCCCCTCCTGCGAGACGAGCTGACATCCGGATAATCTGGATAATTTCTGTTTTTTAACTTTTTTTTTTTTTTTTAGGTTTTTGCACTCCAGCCCATAAACTGACATTTCTTCACAGGCAGCAGAATAACATTTAATTAGCGTAGCTTTTGTATTTTCTAACAGCAGGTGTTTTTTTTTTGTTTGTTTGTTTGTTTTACTTCTGGAGTCCCATAATAAGTGAAATATCCCGTCCTGGGTCAGGGGTCAGTGTCGGGCACAGGGCTGGATGTGATGGGGGATTGTTGGGAGTTGTGGGTGGAGGGCGTTAGGGGGGTTTCTGGGTGGTGGCGGTGACTGGATACGTCTTTCCCTCGCCGGCTGCCAAACCGCGCGGCCTGCGAACGAGCAGATAAAATTCCGTGTGCGTGAATATGAATTGAACGAGAAGCGTTCGGGGTTGTGTGCGGAGATTTGTGTGCGCTCGTGTTCTGTGAGTGTGTGTGGATATTTTGTGTGTGGGAGTTTTCCCATCAGAGTGGTGTGTGTGTGGTGGGGGCTGCAGTGACAGCTGTAAGGGGGGGGGGGGGGGGCTGTGGCTGTTAAAGGGAGGGGGGGTTTCACATCAGAGACACAACGGGAAGACTAATAATGCGTGTTGCAGTGCAACACACCCACACACTCACAGAGACACACACAGAAGCTCAGAGAAGAGAGGAAGTGTGAGGAAAAGTTCAGGAGAGGTGGATATAGCTGTGGGACACGCCATGAGGAGACGTGTGTGTGTGTGTGTGTGTGTGTGTGTGTGTGAGAGAGAGACACACACACACACACACACACACACACAATGTTAAGATTAGAGTCACAATCCTTGAATTGTTGATACAAACTTAATAGATTCAAGTTATCATTGCGTCAACTCTATGTACAATAAATGACAGCTACACCACGTGACATCACTTTATATTACGTTTACATTAACAAGTGTGGGAGTGAAGAACCTACAGGAAGTTGATGGTGGGTGGTTCATGTGCTCCGGATGATATAATTGTGTTTATGATGCGTTTTGTGTCCAAACATTTTGATTGTTCTTATTTCCCATCAATCAAAATACATTTTGTTTTTACCTCATGATGCATCAGACATATTGGACGATCAGTGTTATATCTACACAATGTGCTTATGTGCTTCCTGCTCAGCCACCTCCACATCCCACAGCTCCAGCTTCTCCTAACAGACTAAATCCACTCTCCATTCAACCCATTCTAGCATGGTAATGTGTTTTTCTTCCCACTTCCTGATGTAATAATGGCCCCACCAGTCCTTAATTATTCATATTTTAGTAATACAATCCAAGTTAACGGTTCAAACATTAGTACATAATAAAACTCCCGAGGCTTTGCTTTTAATTTAATTCCTCCGTTTAAATTAATTTTGGGGCATGCTTGTGCTTTTAGTCTGCTCCTGCGCAGAGGGGAGGGGAGGGGGGGTTGGGACGGATACGGAGGGAGTGATGGAGCGAGCGAGGGAGGGAGGGAGGGAGGGAGAGAGGGAGGGAGGGAGGAGGCGACGGAGGAGCGAGGTCGTAGCTGAGGGAGATGGATCTGGCGCAGGTGGAGGGAACAGCCGTGCAGGTGTTTGTGCGTGGCGGGGGGCTCGGAGTAGCACAGAGGACGACGACACAGAGAGAGACAGAGACAGACAGACAGACAGACAGACAGACAGACAGGAGTTTACATGACAACACGACACTGCTGTTAGTTCTGTGCATATGAAAGTACCAAAAAGAGGGTGGACCAAAGGGGGTGGTAGTGAGCGGGTGAGGGGTAAAGGGACAGACAGACGGGGGACACAGACAGAGGTTAGGACATAGGGACAAACAGGAAGAGAAAGACATTAGTGGTGCTGATGCTGGGGGGTCTCATCTAAAGGCACCAACGCACAATGAGCTCCAGTCAGTCAAAGAGGTATTTCACTGCTCTATTAGACAGGTTGTGTCACTGTGTGTGTGTGTGTGTGTGTGTGTGTGTGTGTGTGTGTGTGTGTGTGTGTGTGTGCGTGTGTGTGTTTGAAGTCAGTGTGGTGCTGTACAAGAGTTTGGTCCCAGAGCAGATCCACTGTTCTGCTGCAGAGAGCAGCTCAGTCAGTGGTCTCCATTCATCTACACTCCCGACCCCACTGTGTGTGTGTGTGTGTGTGTGTGTGTGTGTGTGTGTGTGTGTGTGTGTGTGTGTGTGTATGTAATGACACTGCATTCACAGTAAATACACACAATAAACACAATAGCATCACAGAATCTGAAGGAACATGTGTGTGTTGTTTTGTGTTTTTTTCTGGTTTTGTTTTTTCCTGTTGGGCAGTCGCAGTGGGAAGATGACTGTAGTGTGTGTGTGTGTGTGTGTGTGTGTGTGTGAGTGCGTGCGTGTCTGTGAGTGTGCGTGTGTGAGTGAGTGAGCGCACTTTCCCCCCAAAACACTCCTTCATTCCAGAACAACTACCTATGCACATAAGCACATACGTATACACACACACACACGCACACACACACACACACACACACACACACACAGCTTGGCGGATGTAGGCTGTAATTATGGGACCCCCCCCTGGCCTCTCTCTCTGTCTCTCTCCCTCTCTGCCCTGCTGACCTCTCCCCGCTTTGATCTGCTTCATGTCACCGACTCTCACACACACACTCACCTATCACCTCACACACACACACACACACACACACACACTTTATTGTGCGTCGGTGTCTGCGCGTCCCTCGCTGTGTACCTATGCACATAAGCACATACGTATACACACACACACACACACACACACACACACACACACACACACACACACAGCTTGGCGGATGTAGGCTGTAATTATGGGACCCCCCCTGGCCTCTCTTTCTGTCTCTCTCCCTCTCTGCCCTGCTGACCTCTCCCCGCTTTGATCTGCTTCATGTCACCGACTCTCACACACACACTCACCTATCACCTCACACACACACACACACACACACACACACTTTATTGTGCGTCGGTGTCTGCGCGTCCCTCGCTGTGTGTGTCTGAGCGCTGCTCTTTGTTGAAGCCAGTGTGTGGTCTTTAGTTCGCACAGGAGCCTCTTTTCTGGATGGTTTACCTACCTCTCCTCCACTGTCACATTGAACTTGATACTTGTGTATGTGTATGTGTATGTGTGTGTGTGTGTTGTGTATGTTGCACATTGACTTTATTGTGAATATAGTGTGTGCTTCCATCCCAGTGTGTATCCTCCCTCTCCATCTCTCGTGCCGTCTGTGCCTGTAATCCCTGAGTGTGTCACTAATGGCAGGTCCAGGTGTTCGGCTCCGCTCGGCTCCTCCCATGGGGGCGACTCCTCGACGTGTGTGTCTGTGTGCGTGTGCGTGTATCCCTCTCATGGGGGGTTTAGGAGTTGTGAGTAGGGGGCTGTTCGGGATCCGCTCCTCCAGAAGGGAAGGGAGTGAAGGGGAGCAGTGGGCAGGAGGTACCCACCTCTCGCAGCTTGCTCTTGGGCTTCCCCTGGGCACAGGACCACCCCCCATCCCCCCACCGCCTCCCGGATGGGGGGGCGAATGGGGGCGGGGCTTGACTGCTCCTCTCTTTCCCTTCGTTTTTCCTCGCCCGTGTTCCGTCTCTCCTCAGATTGTCCTCCTGGCAGCTTTTATCCCTGCGTTGACGTGGAGGCCTGGCATGTGGGTGTTGTGTTGAACACGAGGTGTTTGTGTGTGTCGCTAGTTGTCTCCATATTTACACAAAACTGGTTTGTTTACCAGTCTGTATGTGTGTGTGTGTGTGTGTAACAGCTGCCAACATCACTTATTTATAGGTCCCACGTACCCGCAGGTGAATGTGGGAGGACTTCTGTATATGTGTGTGTGTGTGTGTGTGTGTGTGTGTGTGTGTGGTTCGTATTGTTGATACATCCTGAGATGAGTCACATCCATTTGTAGTGGACGCAGTTTTGTTGGAATGATGAATGCGCGCGTTATCCTACGCGAGGATCTTGCTAAGCGCTAATTAGCCGTTATTATGCACCAGGCAGCGCTAATCAAGCTTTAACATATCACTGTATGTGGATTATTACAGTCCTTAAGTGTGTGCGTTTAGAAGCAAGTGTGCTTTTGTGTAGGTGAGTCAGGTGTGTGTGTGTGTGTGTGTGTGTGTGTGTGTGACTCAGGTGAATGTGTTTCTAGGTTAGCGAGCAGTCTGCCATTCCACCAAACCTCATTCTTATAAATAGATGATATAGCTGCTGGCGTGCACACAATGGGACCGCACCACTGTGTGTGTGTGTGTGCATGTGTGTGTGCGTGTGTGTGTCTCCTCATGTAAGCATGTGTGCATATGTGGTGTTCTGTATGTGTGCGTTGGCATGGTGTTGTTGTTTGTCTACTGCTCTGCCTGACAGCTGGTTCTCATTTCTGGGAGAACAAACAGCCGACAGGACGGACAGAGAGAGAGGAGAGACGGGTACGGAGGAGGGAGAGACGGGTAGTTTGTGTAAACGGAGAGTAGAACCTGGAACCCTCGCGGCTCGGGTGACGGGTTCTATGGGTTCTAGCGGCGGTAAGGTAAAGATAAGGTGGAGGTGAAGGTTCCGGGGAAGTGAGGATCCGTTGAGATGAAAGGCTTTGAAGAGAGGGATGAGAAAAATGAGGGGAGGGGTAAGAGGAAGCAGATGCCAGCCCTCCTCCAACACATGTTTGTGTGTCACACTGTGTGCTGCCGTGTTTGTGTTTGTGTGTGTTTTTATGTCCTTTACTGTGAAACACTCATTTAAAATATTCGTTTTATTTTGAAATATCGGCCACTTGTTAAAAACAGAAGTGCTGAGAAATATTTTTATTGTACACATATGTTGTACAGCCATCTCCTTGTATTCATGCTGTACTATGTATGTTGCTTGTAAACAGTATATTGTGCTGTGTGTGTTTGGGACAAACTCGTCATCTGCCAGCTCGCCGTCCAACACCCCCATCCTTAGCCCCCTGCCCCTAACCTTCTGCCCTCAAACGCACACACAAACACACACACAAACACACACACAAACACACACTGCCCATATGGAGCAGTTGGCGCCCAAAAGCATCCAGAGCAGCCGGATCCATTCCCAGGGCAGAAGGTGAGGGTCCCCACAGCCTGTGTGTGTGTGTGTGTGTGTGTGTGTGTGTGTGTGTGTCCATCCATCGTGTCCTCGAGGGCTCAAGCCCTGGACAGACTGCTGTATCGTCCTCGCTGTCTGTCCTCGCCGTGGCACATATGGGTATATGTGCCACGGTCCTCTGAGCGTCGGCCAGTAACGTAAACTTGTATTGTGGCGTGTGCGGATGAATGTGTGGACTGTGTGTGTGTGTGTGTGTTAAGTACTTTCACATTATTCTATGTAACAACATCTTTTCATGACACAACAGGTAGTTTTAGTCAAATGGTGAGACTGCTCAAATCAACTTTCCCACCACGTGGTTCTCATGATGCTCGGCAACCAGCGCGCTGTCCTCGCCTTATCTGTTGCCATGCCAACTCCTAACCCATGTTGTCTCTCGTCCAGCTGTCCCACCTTACCTGGTGCAGTAAATGATGACTAGCACAACAGCTGTGGAGCCAAGACGCAGCTCAGAGTTCAGGTTGTGGTTATGAACAGGATGGACCTTATTAATCAATAAATAAACACACAAACATTTCAGTTCGCCGTTTGTTTTGGCGAGGGTGACTGCAGACGTCGGCAGCTGCTCCGTCTAAACGCTTTTCAGCGTGAATCCGAACGCGCCGACTTGCTATTATTTGAGCCTGCAGGACGTTCCTTACAAAAGCGGAGCTGGGGGAATGATGAGGGCTGTCGGGGTGGTGGGTCTGTTTTCCATTACTCTTAACATAGTGTTGGATATTGAATTTTACTCTTAATTGTGTTGTTCCGTGTGTTTGCATGTGTGCCGCTGTGTGGGAGAGAGTGGAAGCGGCGAGCGGGAGTGTGTGCCGGGCTGCCCAGAGTGAGCCAAGGGTGGAAGTTGTTTTTCTGCCCCCTACGGTGTGTGTGTGTGTGTGTGTGTGTGTGTGTGTGTGTGTGTGTGTGTCAGCACGGCTGGGGCAGCCTGGGGCCATCGGAGGGGGCCTGGGGAGCAGTGGAAGAAGGGATGAAGCAATAGAGGGATGGAGGCGTAGGAGGTCAGCAGGGGTCTCTGTGGGAAAGGTGCAGGTCTGGGCTGATGGCCAAACAGAGAGGTGGAAAGCGGCGGTAGGGAGTCAGATGGGGGCGGGGCTTCAGGAGGAGGGGGGGGAGTAAGGGAAGGTAGCGTAATGTTGGAGCAGGTACAGAGGAGAGGCTGTGAACTAAATTTATAATTCCATAAAGACAATGCATAGTTTGTGTTTGTTGACATTTTGTCATGTTTGTTGTGTGTGTTGTTATCATTAATATTGTTGTTTTGTGCGTGTAGCAGTTGATTGAAGGCTCGTTGGCACCGGGACTGAGCTGAAACCTCCTCGCCGTTATCAGCTGAGCTGCTTTGATTCAAACATCAGAGCGAGTTGTGACGAGATGAGAGAGAGAGAGAGAGAGAGAGAGAGAGAGAGAGAGAGAGAGAGAGAGA
>JAFBJQ010000176.1:311717-323631 GCA_016785345.1 Trinectes maculatus
GGGGGGGGGGGGGGGGGGGGGGGGGGGGGGGGGCAAAAGGGGGGGGGGGAAGGGGGGGGGGGGGGGGCGGGGGGGGGGGGGGGGGCGGGGGGGGGGGGGGGAGTAAGGGAAGGTAGCGTAATGTTGGAGCAGGTACAGAGGAGAGGCTGTGAACTAAATTTAAATTTATAATTCCATAAAGAAAATGCATAGTTTGTGTTTGTTGACATTTTGTCATGTTTGTTGTGTGTGTTGTTATCATTAATATTGTTGTTTTGTGCGTGTAACTGTTGATTGAAGGCACCGGGACTGAGCTGAAACCTCCTCGCCGTTATCAGCTGAGCTGCTTTGATTCAAACATCAGAGCGAGTTGTGACGAGACGAGAGAGAGAGAGAGAGAGAGAGAGAGTGAGAGAGAGAGAGAGGAAGTCTGCGTTGTGTTTCCGTGTCGGGCGTTATCTATCCGCGCCACACTAATTGAACTGATGTTCTTGAGCGTTGGTTCCACGTCTCAACACACTGAGTCAGTTTGACGTGGGTTTGTCAGTTGAAACATCATCAGGTCGGGGGCCAGTGCGGAATTTCCCTTTAAAATTGAATATTTGTCTATATTTCCAAAATATATTTTCCAAAATTTGGAAAATGTGAATAATCCCTAAAGGTTCATTTGGGAAACGGATCAACTGTGATGTGGGGGGGGGGGGGGGGGGCGGGGTAAAGGGGGGGGGGGGGGGGGGGGGGGGGTCGAGATACAAAGAGAGATCGATCAGCGTGTGCGTCTCTTCATTAGTGTGTGTCCTCCACACGATGCCACACTGTCTGTCCTATTAGAGAGACATGCAGGGAGTGTGTGTGTGTGTGTGTTGTTTGCGTAAGTGTGTGTTGTGTCAGGTAGGTGCCTTCAAGTCCCCTCTGGTTTTTTCAGCTTCCTCTCCTCTCCCGTCTTCTTTCTTTGTCTCCTCTTTCATCCCACCATCCCTTCCCTCTCCTCTGGAGTTCAGAGTCTGTCCATCTGGAACAACTCCACCCCCCCCCCCCCCCCCCCCCCCCCCCCCCCCCCCCCCCCCCCCCCCCCCCCCCTCCACCCCCCCCACCCCCCCATCCTCCCGCCCCCCTCACCCCTCTCTCCCTCAGTCCCGTCCAGGCCCAGACGCAGGGGTGAAGGCCAACATCAGTAGGGGAAAAACTGTCGGAGGGACGGAGGGGGAGATGTCGGCGCTATAATGAGTCACAACATGAAAGCTGACGGAGGGAGGGAGGGAGGGAGAGAGGGAGGGAGGTGGTGGGAGAGAGATGAAGACAGACGAGTAGAGGGACTGCTGGGGACAGAAGGAGGAATGGATGGGAGAGGAGAAGACTGTGGGGTGAGAGATAAAGGGGAAGCCGAGTGGTCGGGGCCCTGTGGTACTCCGCTCTGCTCCTCTCCTTCGCCTGAGAAGAACAGAACAGAGCGGCGGGGGGGGGGGCAGCGTGTGCTGGCGTCCGCCTGCTCCTGCTCCTCTTTTTGTTTCTTTTTCTCCCTCTGTTCCCCCCCCCCCCCCATCCTCCTCGTCTTCTCTCCTCTTGAGGATTTTTCTCCAATTTAACTTTTCATTGAAATTTTCTCCGCTCCCCCCTCCCCCCCCTCCTCCCCCCATCCCCGTCCTCCACTTTCTCCCAGTTTGCCGTTCGGCCTTGTCTTGCCAGGTCCCCTCGCGGCCGCCTGACAAAGGCGCCGTTAAAAAGCCGTGTGATCCTCCATTTTAGCGCCAGCCACGCTAGTCAGAGGATTAGGACTCTTTAATGACGCTAATCTCTCCTCCCCTTCTCTCTCACTGCCCCCCCCACCCACCCACCGCCCTCCCCCCGAATATGACTTCTCCCTCTTGCTCCCATTGAATCGGTCTTGTTCGCTCTCCGCCACATTCGCACACGTTAGCGTTGAACTCACTCAATCGGGTCTGTGAAGACGCACTCAGAGAGACTTGTGCCCGGTTGCGCGTGCAGCAGGGGATGCTGGGATTGAAATTCATCGACTCCATCATTACTCCGCGCAGATCGTACGCTAACATAAACGCAATACCATTTGCTGCCACAGGATTCCGACGTCCCGTCATTGCCACTCAAGAGGAGTGAATTTTGTCCTTTTTAATGACAAAGTGTTTTCAACACATTAAAAATGAAGAAGAAGAAGAAGAAACGCGCACACCTAACATCCTGTCTCACCATATTACAAAAGTTAAAAAAACGTTAAACACAACTGTTTATCCTGATCCATTCAAAGATTTCTTCCTTGGGTCATCGGTTCACCAGTTTTTGGCAGACAGACAGGCAGACAGACAGACATCACCTCCTCCATGCTGTGCCACAGAAGCCAGGGTATACGTTATGTCAGAGTCATCTCTTCATCCGGGCAGCTGCTTCCATCTCACCCAGACTCACCCTGGATCTCGGTCGACAGCTGCCTTTCGCCCGCCGCAGACATCTTCACCGCCGGGACGAGTCGGAGGAATGTGGAATGTGGAATGTGGAATGATTTTCCCCGGGGGAGAGCAGCATGAAAGCGAGCAGAGCTCACCCTGCAGCTCACTTCTGGGGCCTGTGCGCCGCACACTGACTGACAACGTGCAGACTGCAGGGCGGAAACGCTTCCACGCTTCACCTGGAGGAATCGCATGTGCGAACGCCGCCAACCAAACGACTGATGACGCGGCTGCATACGAAGCTAACATGTGTCTCTCTCACTCCGCTCTCTCGCTGTCTGCCCGTCCTCATATTGACGTCTCCATTCCTGACGTTTTCCTTTTTGCTTCCAGTCAAATTCATAATTTATGCCTTCACATATATATATATATATTTTTTTTTCACTCCCTGCGGAGTTTTATTTGCTCATTTCAGTGCCTACATTTTCCCGGTGATCGATTCATCACAAGAAAGTGTTTCCCACCCCCTCTCTGCATGGCGTAACACACAGTGGAGCAGACGCACACAGTGTGGTAGCAGTGAGCTGAGGTCAAACGTTGTGTGCTTTGGAGATCGTTCTAAAATGATCAGGAGAAACTTCTCCGCTGCACACACGTGCCTCTTTGCATGCGCACAAACGCACGTCCAACTTTTCCCATCTCTTCCTGTCCCGTCACGCCTGTTTCCTCATTCTTGTCCCTCTGATTGGTTGCCGGCCTTGATGGAGCCATCGGATAAAGAGAAAGCCGCCTCCCCTGCCCCTCGTCTCCTCGCCGCTTTTTACGTTTCTCAGGCAAATGCTAAATAGCCTCGCTGTGCGCAGGGCGCACAAAGACGCGCGGAACAATATCAAGCATTATTCAGCCCCCTCTTTTGTCGCCTCAAATCCGCTCTGAAGTGTCTATTAAAGGAGTCGTGGCCTTTCTGTCGCCGCCGTGCCAGACTGCACAGTAGGGGGAAAAAAGAAGAGAGAAGGGAGAGAGGGGGAAAAAAAGGGAAAAGAGCAATGCATAATCTCCTATGTATGACAGATAAAGGGAGGCTATCGCCATCTTTCCGCTCTGCTCTCCACACCTCCTAATCGCTTTCCCGACGTTTCAATCTGCCAGGGCCCTAATGAAAATATGATGAGGCGGATCTATGGTCCTCGGGGACGGACGGAGGGGAGGGGAGGGATGGAACGAGGGATGGCTGCAGAGGGAGGATGGAGGGAGAGAAAATACACTCTGTCCTTATTTCTAGGCTCCGTCGGGGATATGGAGTTCTTGGAGCTTTCTATTTAGATGTTGCTGCTGCTCCTCCAGCTCTCTATTCTCTCATTATCTCCACCCCCCAACCCCCTCCCCGGTTCTTTGTGTGTAACCAGGATAAATGTGTTTATTTTTTTTGTTTATATCCATTTTATCTCTCCCACAGGCCGCCTCCCTCGCATTTCGCCTTCCAAGAACGGTGTAACTTCTTAATCATTGTGTTGCTTCCGGTTTTACCCCCGTTTTTTTTTTTCCGGTCTGTGCTCACCTTGTCTCCATTAGTAATCCTGCACCCGTGAACAACAAATGGCTTTTATGTGTGTGTGTGTGTGTGTGTGTGTAAATCAGACGTATTCTGCTTTTCTTGCGGTCAGATGGTGACGATGACCCGGCGGGGCTGTCCTGGGTGCCCTCCTCGCCCTCTAGCAAAGATGTGGCATCGCCGTCCCAGATGCCTGACGGCTGCTGTGACCTCGGCATGGCCACTGGCGGCGAGGAGGAAGGCGGCTCGGGGCTGCCGTACCCCTGCCAGTTCTGCGACAAGTCCTTCAGGTACCATCCACACCAAACACCAACACGTTTGGGTCTTTAGATACAGTCCTATTACGGTGTTCTCAACATTACCATGGTAACACATGGACCACGAAGGGAAACAGTAAAGGGAATGAGGTGAATACATTTCTCACTTGCGTCCTCAGGGACGAACTCGGGACCCACTTTAAGAATAGCTGTCACTTACAGCATAAAGTCACCGTCATACATTTTCTATATTACAATGATTGTTACTGTGCGTTATCTTCCATTTCCTGTTTTATTGCTAAAATACAAAAAAAAACTAAAAGGGGCCCATGATAGTTAACGGTCTTTAATGTCATTTCTCCTTGACTTTATTTCAGTAGGAACATTTGTTCTTGTTACGCCAATATGTATCTCGTTAGACAGATGGATCCTGAAGTCGCTGATATTCATCATATATTTGCGTGTGTGTGTGTGTGTGTGTGTTATTGTTGTGTTATTATTATTATGCCCCGCCCCCTCAGCCGTCTGAGTTACCTGAAGCGTCACGAGCAGATCCACAGTGACAAGCTGCCTTTCAAGTGCACCTTCTGCAGCCGCCTGTTCAAACACAAGAGGAGCAGAGACCGTCACGTCAAACTCCACACAGGTACACACACGCTATTTCAACCCGATGCAGCGTACTCGCTCATTGTCGAGATTCCTCCCCATCCGGTTTTGTGCGTCCCTGTGTTTCGCCCTTGTCCTTCATATTGCTGCCTCTCTCCATCACTGTCCTGACACAGGAGACAAAAAGTACAGTTGTCAGGAGTGTGAGGCCGCGTTCTCCCGCTCGGATCACCTGAAGATCCATCTCAAGACGCACAGGTGTCTGCTCCCGATCTCATAATCATGGATTCTGCACTTTTGAGTCGAGTTTTTTTGTGTGTGTGTGTGACTGTTTTGTTTTTGAATCGACACTTTCAGCTCCAGCAAACCGTTTAAGTGCAGCGTGTGCAAGCGCGGCTTCTCGTCCACGTCGTCCCTGCAGAGCCACATGCAGGTGAAGACCTTCACTTTTATTCTTACAGAATAACACCTTTATTATTCTGTACATGAAAACCCTTTGGCAAAACGTTGTTTTCGTTGACATCTTGGACCGCGCTCTCGTCCTGTCAGGCTCATCGCAAGAACAGAGAGCATCTTGCCCTGCGGAGTGAGAGGGATGGAGGGAGGAAGGGAGGAGGAGGAGACGGTGACCTGGAGCAGGACCTGTATATGTGTGATTATTGCGAGGAGACGTTCAGCCAGACGGACGAGCTGGAGAAACACGTCCTGACCAGACACCCCCAGCTGTCTGACAGAGCCGACCTGCAATGCATCCACTGTCCTGAGATCTTCTTAGACGAGGCCTCCCTCCTCACGCACATCGAAACGCAGCACGCCAACCGCAAACACAAGTACTTCCCAGCTTTTTCTTTTTTTCCTTTTCTTCTCAGGCCGCCGATTGGCGTTCATGTGAACGGTCGAGATTGACCATGCTTGTTACTGGTGTCTCTGCAGATGCCCGGTCTGTTCAGAACAGTTTCCCTCTGTGGAGGACGTCTACTGCCACCTGGACAGCCATCGTCAGCCCGACTCCTCCAATCACAGCGCCGCCAGCCCCGACCCTGCGCTGGGCAGCGTCGCCTCGATGAGCTCAGCCACGCCAGACTCCAGCGCCAGCCTGGAGAGAGGCTCCACTCCCGACTCCACGCTCAAACCCAGCCAGGGCAGCGAACGAGGCCGGAGGAGAGGCACCGACGCCGTGGAGGAGATTGGAATTAGCCTGGGTCATCATGGTGGAGGTATGACATCACATTTGGAAAGCTTTGGCCGTCACTTTGTTTTTGTTCTGCTGCAGTGAATCTGTGTGCCGCGACAGGTGGAGGAGGGACCTGGGGTAAAGTGACGTACTCTTGCCCTTACTGCTCCAAGAGAGACTTCCACAGTCTGGCAGTGCTGGAGATCCATCTGAAGACCATCCATGCGGATAAGCCGCAGCAGAGCCATACATGTCAGCTCTGTCTGGACACGCTGCCCACGCTCTACAATCTGAATGAACACGTGCGAAAGGCCCACCGTGCCAGCGGAGGCACTGTGGGCACCACGGCTGCAGCTTATCCTCTGCTGCAGTTTACCAACGTCACAGCGTTCCACTGCAACTACTGTCCCGACATGTTCGGAGACATCAACTCCCTGCAGGAACATATCCGAGTGTCCCACTGCCTACCCGGTGCCATTGTGGCAGGATCCACCACATTAGGTGAGTTTGACTTGCGTGTTGCTCGTCCAAATCATTGTATACTTTGTGTACTTTTACAGTGCAGTTTACTATGAACGTAACAATATACCGTCACTCGTCCGTCCTAGAGGGGAACCACGCCTTCTTCTGCAACCAGTGCTCCATGGGATTCCTGACGGAGTCGTCGCTGACGGAACACATTCAGCAGACGCACTGCACCTCCGCTGCAGGAGGCGGCGCTACGTCAGGGGGCGCCGTCGCCAAACTGGAGTCTCCCGTACTGCAGGCTGCGTCTCAGTCCTTCATGGAGGTGAGAATCAAGTATTAGACCAAACAATTGATATTGAACCTCTGTTTTTATGTGGCGTTATGATAATAATAATAAAAATAAGAATAATAAGAATTATTATTATCATTATCATTATTATTATTATTATTATTATTATTATTATTATTATTATTATTATTGATAGCCTGTGATCTTCTCCATATCCGGACCTTTTCCGTATCTTTTCTCGCTTCAGTTTTACCATCTCAGGAATCAATAACAGTATTTGTCAATGTACAATAACCTAAAAGAAGTAAATAGCTATTGTCCATGCACAGGTTTACTCCTGCCCTTACTGCACCAACTCTCCTATCTTCGGCTCACTCCTCAAGCTCACCAAACACATCAAGGAGAACCACAAGAACATCCCGCTGGCTAACAATAAGCGACAGGCTAAGGTCGCCGACCTAAGCCCCGCCTCCTCTGATGTGGAGATCTCCTCCCCGAAGCGCCACAGACTTGGAGGTGACTCCACTCCCTCCGTGGGGAGTAACGGCGACTACCCGTGCAACCAGTGCGACCTGCGGTTTGCCAGCTTCGAGGGTTTCCAGGCCCACCTGAAGTCTCACCTGGAGATGCTGCTGAGACGTCAGTCCTGCCCCCAGTGCAACAAGGAGGACTTTGAATCCCAGGAGGCGCTCCTCCAACACCTGACAGTGCACTACACCACCACCTCAACCCAGTATATCTGTGAGAGCTGCGATAAACAGTTCTCCTCTGTGGATGACCTGCAGAAACACCTGCTGGACATGCACACGTTTGTCCTGTATCACTGCACGCTCTGCCAGGAGGTCTTCGACTCCAAAGTCTCCATACAGGTGAGTGAGACAGGGTTCAGCATCAGCATTGTTTTTTGGTTTTTTTTAAAGAAGAAGACTTATTTTCAGTGACGAGCAAGAAAAGGCAAGAAATACTTCTTGGAATTTTGATTACCCAGGTGCATTTGGCTGTGAAGCACAGCAACGAGAAGAAGCTGTTTCGCTGCACAGCGTGTGCGTGGGACTTCAGGAAAGAGGCAGATCTTCAGCTCCATGTTAAACATAACCATCTGGGTCAAAGGTCGGGCCTCCCTGGGGGGCTCGGAGCAGGTAGGGTGTACCTTTACTTCAATCCTGGCAAAGTTTCACAAAGAAAGTAGAAAATAGTTGAAAATAACGCTAACAGTAAATTGGTTCAAATGTGAAAACATGTGACAGCGGTCATGTTTGTGCGTCTGAACTCGATTGTTGATCGTCTCACAGGACTGAAGCCCAGAAAGTGCATCTTCTGTGGGGAGACGTTTGGGACAGAGGTGGAACTCCAGTGTCACATCACCACGCACAGCAAAAAGTTCACGTGTCGCTTCTGCGGCAAAGCTTTCCACGCCATCTCGTTGTTAGAGAGACACCTGAGGGAGAAGCACTGCATCTTCGATGGCGGCAACATCACCGGCAACGGTGGCGGCACGGGCAGCAGTGGTAGCCAGAACGGGACGCCCAACGGCCTGGCGCAGTCCTCCAAGCGGGGAGGCGGAGTCAGTGTGGGCAGCGGAGGGGCTGGTGGTGTCGAAAGAGCGACGGTGGCGGCTGCTGAACAAGCCGACCTGCAGAACATGGTGCTAAAGGGCGGAGTTGTGGGAGGAGGAACGAGCCAGGGAGGAGATGCGGCCAACAGCCATGAGGCGAGCGGGGGCGAGGACGAGCTGGACAATTCAGAGCCCATGTACGCGTGCGACATCTGCGGCGCCGCCTACACCATGGAGTCGCTTCTGCAGAACCACAGGCTGCGGGACCACAACATCCGACCAGGAGAAGACGATGCTGGTAACGGTTTCCCCGCCTGCTCTCTGTCGGTCTGCAGTTCCTCATTGTAATGTTTCTGCGATGGTAAAAATACAATGTGCTGTGCGCTAGGTTCTCGGAAGAAGAAGGCCGACTTCATCAAGGGGAACCACAAGTGCAACGTGTGTTCCAGAACGTTCTTCTCGGAGAACGGGCTTCGTGAGCACGCGCAGACACACCGGGGCCCCGCCAAGCACTACATGTGTCCGATATGTGGCGAGCGTTTCCCCTCTCTGCTGACCCTCACTGAGCACAAGGTACGTCCACCTGGGACATTTGAGGTTTCCTTGTGGTTTTCTTGTGGTTTATGCAGGAGGATAAAATGTGGTGTGGACGTTTGGCAGCTATAAAAACACTTTCTCCTCTGTTTCTTCCTTTCTTTTAATCGGAAAACATCTTCAGCAGCTTGAAATTTAGGTCTGGAAGGAAACGGTTGAATCGTCCTGAGAGAGGCAATTTGTGGCGCACCACATTAGCAAATAAATGTGTTGCGTAATGCAGCGAGATTCATTTATTATAATCATCTGAAGCTGTAAGATTAAAAGCAGGGTTAGAACCTGACAGGAGCAGAATAATGAAAGATGGTTTCCTGCACCGTCACATTGATTATGATAAATAGTGTTGTTTCAACATTTCATTGTTTTCAAGGAGCTGGATTGTTACTTTTCTTTTGCTTGTTATATTGACTGGATCTGTGTGTATCTCCGTTCCCTGCAGGTCACCCACAGTAAGAGCCTGGACACAGGAACCTGTCGAATCTGTAAAATGCCCCTGCAGAGTGAGGAGGAGTTCATCGAGCACTGCCAGATGCACCCTGACCTCCGAAACTCCCTCACCGGCTTCCGCTGTGTCGTCTGCATGCAGACCGTCACCTCCACCCTGGAGCTGAAGATCCACGGCACCTTCCACATGCAGAAGCTTTCCAGCGTTTCAGCACTTGGAGGAGTTGGCGGAGGAGGTGGGAACGGAGGTGGAGGTGGAGGTGGTGGTGGAGGTGGAGGCAGCGGCTCGGCCTCTTCGTCCCCCAACGGGCAGCTGCAGCAGCACAAGCTGTATAAATGCGCCTTCTGCTTAAAGGAGTTCAAGAACAAAGGGGAGCTGGTGAAGCTGGACGTCAACGGTCTGCCGTACGGCCTCTGTGCCGGCTGCATGAGCAGGTACGTTTATCTCTCTATCCGATGTACTCACATCTCAGCAGTTTCACACGCCACAACGCCGCCTCCATCACCGTTTTTTAAATCGAATGCTCAATGATCAAATCAGGGGAACGAACGGCCAGAGCCCGAGCCAGGGCGGCGTGTCCACCCCCGCGGACGGGCAGGGGGAGAAGGGCCTGGCAGGGCTGAGGTGTCCAGAGTGCGGGGTGAAGTTTGAAACCTTGGAGGACCTGGAGAGTCACGTCCAGACGGATCACCCTGAGGTCAGCCCTGAGACCAGCGCAGCGGGGAAGAAGGCGGAGGCTTCGCCCGCACCGAAGGTGAGACCGAGATCCGACTCCCAGAAAATCATTTGATAGAAATGATCGACGTGTCAGCGTTGCGTTTCCAAATCGTCATTTCCATACAACATCCGACATCTGTGTGTTTTCTATGTTGTGTTGTGTCTTTGTTGTGGTGACAGAAGCCCCTTTATGATGATGGTTTATTAACGTTTGACATGGACGAGTTACATAGGTTAGCAAGTAATGAGGGAACAAATATGAAAGTCATGGTGGCACGACTGTGCGTGTGTGTGTGTGTGTGTGTGTGTGTGTGTTTGTGTGTATGTCAGTGTGTGTCAGTCGAGACCCACTGCGTCCTGCGGCTGGGGCGCGCTGAGGCATTGTGGGAGCTGTTCGCTCTACTTGATATTGACAGTCAGACTCCCCGGGACCTGCTGTGTGTGTCTCTGAGTGTGCGTGTGTGTCTCAGTGTGTGTGTCTCTGAGTGTGCGTGTGTGTCTCAGTGTGTGTGTCGCTGAGTGTGTGTGTGTCTCAGTGTGTGTGTGTGTGTGTGTGTGTGTTAGAGACAGTTCCCAGGGACCCTCTGTCTTACCTGCACCTTTGTTTCTGCTTAGTCTAACAGCACAAAGAAGACAAAGTAGATTTTTTTGTGTGTGTCTGTGTGTGTGTGTGCGAGTGTGTGTGTGTGTGTGTGAGTGTGTGTGTGTGTACTGGGTCTGGCAGGCAGAAGCAGCAGAGAGATAGTGGAAGTGGGGGCCTTTGTGTATTTTGTATGTGTTTGTGCATGAGTGATCGCTGTGTGCTGTGAATGGATGAGCAGAGCCTCTGATTCTCCTCAGTCCCTCGTTCCTCCTGTTTCTGTTTCACACCTTCTTCCCATCACACTCATCATCATCTCATCCCTCCATCCTGCTCTTCACCGTCTCCTCCACACCTTATTCAACTTATGTCAAATATTACCAGCCTCACACACTGGAGCTGAATGTGTGTGATGGATGGACAATCATTGTTTATGATGACTTATGTAGTTTGTGTGCTTCAAATGTGAAAATATGTGTCTGATCTCACAAAGTGGTGTTTTTGTGTGTGTGTGTGTGTGTGTGTGTGTGTGTGTCTCTGTTATAGAAAAAGACCTACCAGTGTATTAAATGCCAAATGACGTTTGAGACGGAAAGAGAGATCCAGATTCACGTCGCCAATCACATGATCGGTGAGTGGGCCACAGCTCTTTGTGTTTGTGTGGTGTATCTAAAATGTGTGTGTGTGTGTGTGTATCCTAATGACCGTGAACGTCACGTCTTCTCTTCTCTCGGTCTAACAGCATGACGATGCTGCTGCTGCGTTTCTCACACACACACACGCACACACACACACACACACGCACACACACAGGTACAGAGGTGTGAGACAGACAGGTGAAATGAAGAGCTCTGACTCGCGGCTGCCTCAAACAGCTGTTGTGCAATTTACCACCAAGCTGCACCTGTGAGCTTTGGAGAAGTTTACCTGAAGAAAGCAGATATCACAGATAAAACTTTATTTACACTTTATTTACGCCACCTCAAACAAAATACTCATTAAGATAATTATGCAAACATGAAAAACCACTGCTACGTGTGTTCTGCTACAGAAGTGTGTTTGACTCAAACCGTCATTGTAGTTGTGAGCCTGTTCTTTTATGAGCTTCCCCTGTGACGGCCTTTTTCTGCTCGCTGCTAATGTGCTGCCCCAGCATCTCTGTCGTCATGGAGATTAACGAGGTGGACCTGTGCGTTGTAGTGTGGAACAAACACTCTCTGCCTCCGCCCCGCAGCCTCTCGCCAGACCCGACAGGCGATCCCAGAGTCACTGATGTACTCTGATGTGTGTGTGTGT
>JAFBJQ010000176.1:325513-365988 GCA_016785345.1 Trinectes maculatus
CACACACACACACACCCACACCCACACACACGCACACACACACACACACACACACACACACACACACACACACACACGTTTTCTCCCTCTCATGCACATAATAATGTGCTCTGTGTGGGTCTGTGCACAGGTGGACCCACACATAGCACATGACAGTAATCAGGCCTTACATTAATCTGTCTCTCTCTCTCTGCCTGTCTCTCCTTCCTTTATCACTCAGCCTCTCCCTACGCCTTTCGTTTACATCCCTCTGCTCGTCTGTAGCTCTGCAGCCCCTCTGAGTTGTTCGTCTGTCGAGGCGTCAGTGGACTTTAGATGACGAACTCTCCGCTGCCAAGAAAAAAAACAGCAGTGTGTTGTTATTCATGCTATTTTTTATTTTTTTCCTCAGTAAACACGAGCTGATTTGTCTGCTATCCTGCTTTTACCCCCCCCCACCCCCCCCACCCCTGCCACATTCACACGACGTGTTACTAACCCTGCCCATTCTCTCCTCCGCTCTCCCCCCATTCCCACCTGCCTATTGGACGGCCCGTAGAGGAGCCCACCTGTCGGCAAGGTTTGTCCCCTTTCTGTCTCCTTAGCTCGCACTGTGAGCAAGACGGCGCTGCTGTGCCGTCTCACTGCCTGCCCATCAGCATTCCATTGATGAACATCCCTCTATTTGAACTATGTCCAGAACAGCATTGAGCAGATGTTAGCGTTGACTCCTCCTTCTCCTTACCACGACAACACAAAGCCACATTGCATGGTGTGGAACGAAAACTCACAAAACTTAAGTTCAGATTTCGACAGAGGTTAGATGGTGTAGAACCCCCCCACACCCCCAAAAAAACAACAACAACAGCAATTTATTGTTATTTATTAAGATTTTAAGTAAACACATTTCCTGCCAAATCTTTTGCCCAATTACCCCCTGACTTCACCTGAAACCCTCATCCACCTCGATCCCTGCTGCTGGCTGCATGTTTCATTTTCCTGTCCACCTCACACACACATACACACACACACACACACACACACACACACACACACACACAGATGCACGCACACACGCACATGGATGCCTTGCAGGTATCAAGTGGCCACTCACCTGGATCTAAGTGCTCCCTGTGGAATGTGGTGGCTAATGATGTGTCCTCAGCATGAGCATTAGTTACCTATTTACATCAGTGCCCTCGAATAACATCAGGCAGAGCTGCTTACCTTCTGCTAATCAACTGAGACAAGGGGCCAATAAAACTACACACATATATATAGATATATATCTATATCTATATATATATATACATATACACACACACACACACACACATATATATGTATATATATATTGTTTACCATTGTGGTAAACTTCCACTTCCATCTTCAAATTTGATGGCGACTTTGGGAACAAAAACAATTGATAAAAATCTCAGTGTCGGGGAACGGCGTTAAATAAAGTTGCCCACCTTATTTATATACCTGGATATTTATATACCTGGATATTTATATACCTGGATATTTATATACCTGGATATTTATATACCTGGTGGTGGTGTGGTTACGGCGCGGTCGACCTGTATTCAGCCTGTCTATTAGCCTGCAGTCAGATCCGTGATGCGCCTGACTGTGGGCCTGCTGTTGAAGCAGCCGTCCCCAGGGCTGCAGCTGAGCCGGAGTGTGTCTGTCTGTGCACACTCCGCTTCCTGGTGTCCTCTTTCCTTCCCCGCTCTCCTTTCACACATGCACACACACACACACACACACACACACACACACATACGTATCTGAATGTATGTAGTGAGCGGGCCTAATGTGGTTACAGTGTGTCAGTGCAGACTTAATGAGGCGAATAAGGAGCTTTTGGAGTCACTGGAGGTGGATAATGTGGCTGCAGGGTCACTGGGGGTCACTTTGCCTGTGTCACAGTCTTTGCCACCAGCTACCAGCGCTGCGTTTCTCCTCAGCCCTGATGCACCTCCTCTAAGTCGCTGCCGCCTGTTTGCCTTGTGCCGCCAGTTGTTTCCGCACCGATGCTCTGAACCTGGCGGCGTTAATCCCGGCCCACGCTCACGTGTCCCGTATGAGGGAGGTTTTAGCGCCGCGGGCGATGACGTCTTCTCGCAGCGGTGTGCGTAAAATCTCCACAACACTGATCAGCCGCTGTCTCCTCACGTCTGATGGAGCTATTTACCCCCCCCCCCCACACCCCCTCTCCGCTCTCCACTCATGTCAGCGTCGCTAACACTGTCCACGCTGCAAATGTCACCAGTGCTGAACAGTTTGACCGAGCTGGATGTTTGTCTGCGCTGTGATGGTATGAAAACAGATGACAGCCTCCCCCTCCCCCCTCTCCCCCACCTGTCCTCCATCCCTCCCCTCATCCATCCTCTCCCTGCATCCCTTTCTCCCTCCCTCCCTCACCACCTGGAGCCGGCGAGCCGTGACACCGGAGGGAGGGAGGGAGGGAGCGATGATGAAGGGACATGGGACCGAGAGGAAACGGAGAGGGAAGGGACCTCAGAGGGGCCCGGATGGAAACGAGGAGAGGGAGGAGAAGGATGGGAGGATTAGGGACGAGATGAGGCATGTGTAGACGTGAAGAAGTGGGAATCTGCGCGTTCATTTTGGGAACGGGTTCGGATACGACGTTGAGAACGTCGACCGCAGGTGTTGCACAGGTGCAGTGAATTTACAGCGTGAAGTTTGATCTGAAACTTTATCGTACGATACTTTAATAAAATAAAGGAAGCGGCAGAACACGCTCCGAAGCCAACGGCGACGTTCCCAGTCATCGATATGGAACACTGTCATCAGTCTGTTTTCAATGCTTACATATGTGAGGATGTGTTTGGGAGGCGATAACCTGCCTCTGGCAGCTTCACTGATTGTGCATGAATATATAGACAGGTTTGTTAGTGTGTGTCTGTGTGTGTGTGTGTCTGTGTGTGTGTCTCGGAGGCTGGGAGCATGCAGTTCCCCCGGAGAGCTCATTTTGTCGTCTTCTCGCTTGATTTACCTCCTTCTTCTTCTGCTGTTTATTACCAGTCATTACAAGCTGTTTGCAAACCTAATAGGACACAGTGACAAATAGACTGGGAGACGCACAACCAAGATAAAACATCAGCGCACAAAATAGTAAAGAGTGTGTGTCGGTGTGTGTGTGTGTGTCAGTGTGTGTGTGTGTGAGAGAGAGAATACTTGTGTGTCATGTTTCATATGAATGTTATATGAGAATATTTGTACATGAAACTCAGCTGTACTCACTTATGTATAGAAATCTTCTGCTTTGTGTAAGTGATGTCTTTGTTAGCTCAGCGTGTGTGTGTGTGTGTGTGTGTGTGTGTGTGTTGTTTACTGTGTATTGAGTGGGTGGCCAGAGAAACAGGCCTATATTCTGTTCACTGTATCTGCAGTAATCCCCCCGTGCATTCCCCTCTCCTCCCTCTCCATGGCTCAAGCCGTCCAGGTGTGGCTGCACCAGCTGCTAAGGAGAACGGGACAATTATACACACACACACACACACACACACACACACACACACACACACACACACACACACACGCTTCCTCTCCCCTCGCTCTATCTCTGCTGGCTAATTGTCACAAGACAAACAAGGCGCATTGCCTTTATGCGCTTCATAAACAGGGGCCAAGCAACAATTAACTCCCTGCTTAATTCACTAACTATTCTGAATTCATTTTCTCCTGTGACAGGCACATCTGTCACAGCTGGTGTATTTCTCTCTCTCTCTCTCTCTCTCTCTGTGTGTGTGTGTGTGTGTGTGTGTGTGTGTGTGTTAGAGGCACAGTTTAGGCCTGTACAGTAATGCAATCAGGCTGTATCAGCCTCAATGTATCAGAAATACATTGAGGCTGATTATGACTGCATGTGATTATGATAAAAGTGACGTGTGTGTGTGTGTGTGTGTGTGTGTGTGTGTGTGTGTGTGTGTGTGTGTGTGTGTGATGCTTGGACTTGTTGTTCCTAATAAACTGCCAGCTGAGTGTAGGATGAGCTAAAAAAAACAACCAAAAAAACAATCACTATTCAATGAGAAACTGAGACATGAAGAGACGATGTGGACAGAGGTGGTGGTGGAGGTGGAGGTGGAGGTGGAGTTGGAGGTGGTGGTGGAGGTGGAGGTGGAGGTGGTGGCAGTCGGGCTGAGTGAGATGTGAGACACCGGTGAGAGAGCAGCCTGGTGCCGAGGTGAAAACTTCACAGGGCCTGGGAGGAAAGACAGACAGGCGGGTGTGGACCAATAGGGCGAGAGGAGGAGACTGGAGGTGTCTGGGTCCGATGGAAGAAGACAGCGTGAGAGGACGAGGGGATGAGAGCCATTTCTGTCCGGCTTTGGCTCGGCCCTCTCGCCGAGCAGCTGGACTTCATTAGTGGCTGCTGTTAATTACTGGGAGTGTGTACACGCGCACGTGGACGGACACACACACACACACACACACACACAGACACACACTCGTAGGCGCGCACACGTCACGGAGCCTGTGGTTCAGGGTCACCTTGCTCGCCTTGTTTTGAGCCGGCAGAGGGAAGCGGAGATGGCGCCAGACAGAAGGCGGAACAGGAACAGAGCGAGGGTCAGTCCACTGTGGGAACGCCGCGTGTTATTAACGGTATCATCAGCAGCTGCACAGTGAGCCGCCGGGCAGCGGAGGGCGATACAGGCGAATACTCAGTCATATGGCGGATTTAGATCACATATATATATATATATATAAAATTGAATATATATATATGTATATAAAATTGAGTACATTGAACACACGTGTAATGAGGGGACTTATCACTGAAGGGAAAAAATTGAATTCCTGTGAGACGAGTTTGTTTTTACAAACAAGCGTTGATTAAAATGACAGAGAATATAATCTCTCTTTTTTTGGGGGGGGGGGGGGCAAAAAAAGAAAGGTATATAAAAAAAAGACACAATAGCGTGTGCTTGTGAGTCGGCAGTGTGTTTGCGTCGGAGCGCAGCTCCTGGAGAGAAATGGAAAATGGTGTAAAGACAGGCAGCAGCACAGCGGGAGGCGGGATGCAGAGCCATGCTGGGAGAGGTTGAAGGGTTTTCTTTGGCTCTTAATTACACAGCTGAAGACAGGGGGGGGGGGGAGGGAGGGAGGAAAGGGAGGGAGGGAGGAAAGGGGGGAGGGAGGGGAGAGCGAGGTGGAAACACTGCTACAACACTGTCGCGCTGATCCTTCGCCCGGAAACAAACAGGTCGACCCGGCTGTTCGGTTTTATCACAGTACAAAGGCCGCTCTGCTGAACGTGCGCTGACGTGCACGCTCGTCGCCCGGGGTAAATCAATGCCTTCTGGTTCCAGTGATTTCCCCAGGTGTTTCGCTCTGCCCCCTGTTGGGCAAACAAGGTGACAAAGCCAGACAGGAAGGAGAAAATCTCTCGCTCTCTGGCCTTTTCTTAAAGCCCCTGTTTGCTTTTGTTTTTCCTTTTTGCGCTTTTATTTTTTTTTACTCCACAACTGCTATACTTTCTGTCTGCTTATGGACTTTTATTTTGGTGACTTTCAGTTTCGAATTGTCTTTTGCTACTTCCTCTCGTTCCTGTAGTTTTTAGTTTAGAACACTGCGCTCATGTTCCCGTTCCCGACAACAGGAACAAAACTAAATTTTTAACTTGGGGGGAAAAAAAAACAGAAATATTTTTGACTAAACAACATACAAATAACAATAATTAACACATTTTGCACCAGTAGTGGTAATAATACCAGGAAGTGGTTGATGTCCTACAGGGCATAAAATAATTTATTAATAATTGTTTTCCGATAACAATAATAGTTCACCTGTTGCGCAGGTGCTAACATACACGTCCATCATGTATGTTACATAGTATCCTGTATATATATATACAGTATACTGTATATATGTATACAGTATCCTGTATATATGTATACAGGATACTGTATCTTCAAAGGCTTTATATAATGTGCTGGTATATTCAGTTCTTCAGTCATTTTCAGAACTTGTGTTGTTGTTGTGATGTTTTTCTCCTCCTCTTTCCTCCCTCACCTCCACCTCCACCTCTCCGTCCCATGTTCTCTCTCTCCCCTCGTCCTTGTATCTCCCCCGGATAAGAGACACTCATTTGTGACGCAGCCAAACTGCTAATGGTGGATGGCAAGGAACAAAGTTGGCCATGCCAAACACACACACACACACACACACACACAGACACACGCACAATGTTTCCATGTACAAACATGGACACGTGACTGGATACACACACACACTTGTTTTTATAGACATAAATTATACGGCCCTGCATACACACACACATTCACACATCAGTGCGTTGATACGCACACACTCACACTCATGTGTTCACAGAAAACTGTGTATTCTCCTTGCTGCATTGCTCCTGGTGCTGGGCTCCCTCTCCGCTCTGCGCCGTGCCACCCCACGCCCCCCCACCCCCACCTCCTTCTCCCACTACATCTGGCACGCTCAGCTGCCGAGAAGCGCCATAATTATCCCGCCGGAGACGCACACGCTAACACATGCATACACATGCGTGCACACACCCTGTGACGAAAGCTCACACACACTTGTCTTCGGCGATCCGCGCCGCTCCCTGCTGCTCCTCGTCACTACCGGGGCTTCATTAGAGTGTGTGGAGAGTGTCTTTGTGTGTGTCTTTGTGTGCGTGTGTGTGTGTTGATGCATGGTAGTTTTGGATGCTTTCCAGATGTTTTCTGGTTTTTTTTGTACTGGAGGAGTCGGGCGTGTCCTAGATGTTCCTGCCCTGCTCCTGTATGCTCAGAACCCAGCCTCCTCCACTCTGATGTAGCCATCACACTGCAGACAGCCCCGACCAGCAGAGACCAGCAGTGTGTGTCTGTCTGGGAATGGATGTTGTCGCTTGTCCTTTTTGCTCCCTTTACGAAATCCCATTTTCTTTTGAGTTGTGTTTAAATATAATGAGCAGTAAATGAATGGACGCCTTGTTTATGAGGACGTGTTAGCAAGAGACTGTACAAGACTAAATAATAATACAAATACATTCTCATTGTGCAGTTGTGTTGCGAGGATGTTTGGAGTCTGGTGTCACAGTGTAATTACTGGTCTGTACAGGTGATGGTGTGTGTGTGTGTGTGTGTGTGTGTGTGTGTGTGTGTACGTGTCAGAGTGACAGACGGGAAGTGAATGACTGAGCACACTGTGATTGGCAGTAATTGTGTGTACTGTAAGAGCGTGTGTGTAGAGTATGATTGGCACTCAGTGTGTAAGTGAGTGTGTGTGTGTGTGTGTGTGTGTGTATCTGAGAGAGCGTGGTCTCACAGCGCCCGCTGTGGTGGCTCAGAGTGGTGCTGCGGGTTTGATTCCCGGCACCACTTTCTGTCAGACTTACCGCCGAGCGGAAAGCGGCCGAGCTTTGTGCTAAAGGTCTGGAAACGCCTCCCACCATTCTATTTTCAACCCGTGCTTTTAGGAGCGGCGGGGGGGCGAGGGGTGGTGGTGGTGGGGGGGGCAATAAAGCAGCTGCATCAGTGACATGCATGGGTGCTGAATCAGGTGACAAGCTTTGACTCGCTGGGCCAGCGAGGCACTAAGCCACTCCAGCCTGTTGATTACCGTCTTTCTCTGGCGGCTGCCTTCCGCCTTCTTATTTCTTTCCTTTTTTTCACCTGCTCTCCTTTTCACATGTTCAGAAATAAAATGCACAGCGTTTTTTTACAATCCCAATTGTGTAATTTAAAAAAAAAAAGATTGACTAGCGCGTGAATTCGTCGTAAGAGAGAGAGAGAGGGAATGTGTTTCTGGAGCTGTGGTTTCCAGTTCCACTACTGGTTGTTTGTTTGTTTTGTTGCTTTTTCAGTATGAATTTGCACCAATATGAATTTATTATCCTGCAAACGTCCAAATAAGTCCAATTAGACTTTAAGCTACATCATTAAGCTACATCACGTTACAAACTCACCATAGCAACTGTTCAGACTGGAGTTCGGGCCTTGTCTTGTTGTACCCGAACATCAGTGAGTCTTAAAGTCGTTCATTTATCATTCCAGCCGTTTATGGTTGTGTGTTTTATTGATTGTTTTTTTTTTTTTTTGCCTCATTAACTCTCGGTGCATGTTTTAATCCGCCTCTCTGCTCGGCAACAGTCTCGTACTGAATGGTTCGATCCATCGGACGTGAGCTGACGCACGGAGACGTTTCCAGGTTCGGGTTTAAAATGGTTGCGTCTTCAGTGAAAGACGAATATGCCGTGATTTTCTGGTGCCGGAATGCCGTGCACTTCCTGGGATATGGATTCAGTCGTGTTCCTCCTCGGCTCATATTTCCAGCTCGCTCCTCCACGCCGTCATGTCCGACACACGCGTGGTCACGGATACCATATTGATTATACCACATGCAGGTTGGATTGGCCATACATCTGAGCAGAGAATATCTCGGACGCAGGGATGTGAACTCCCCGCTCATAATGAGAAGCTCTGGGACCAGATGAACGCTCTGGTCTAGTTGCCTTCAGTCCCTCTGTCCTCTTCTCCTTTAATCCCCGCTGCTATCTGCCGCACTTCATCATCCTATCTGCCCCTCAGCCCCCAACCCCCCCACCCCCCACCACCACCCCCCGCCGGCACCTCCCTCTCCTCATTGTCTGTCCACTTCCCCTACGGTAACGCATGCACCCTGGAGATTGACTGGACACACTCGCACACGCTCACACACATATACAAACACGCGGTATGGCTGGGGGCAAGGGGCCGAGGTAGAGGTGTAATTTCCCTTGTGTTCTCCCTAACCTGGAATATCTGACAGTGTGACACCAGAAAGGAAAGAAGTGTGTCTGTGTGTGTGTTGGTGTGTGTTGGTGTGTGTGTGTGTAGATGTGAAGAGTTTTCCAAGAGGGTAGTAGAGGTCTGCAGGTACTGAAGCTGGTTTTTCAGGTTGTGTTATTTGTGTTATTTGTTTTCTCCTTGTGAGCGTGTAGAAGAAGAAACGCCGTCACTGTTTTCACATCAGGGCCAAACTGATGCAGCCTAGTCAGAGTCAGAGTCAGAGTCAGAGTCAGAGTCAGAGTCAGAGACAGAGTCAGAGTCAGAGACAGAGTCAGAGACAGAGTCAGAGACAGAGACAGAGTCAGAGTCAGAGTCAGAGTCAGAGACAGAGACAGAGACAGAGTCAGAGACAGAGTCAGAGTCAGAGTCAGAGTCAGAGTCAGAGTCAGAGACAGAGACAGAGTCAGAGACAGAGTCAGAGTCAGAGACAGAGACAGAGTCAGAGTCAGAGACAGAGTCAGAGTCAGAGTCAGAGTCAGAGACGAATAATAGAGATTCTTCTTCTTTAGCCGACTTATCTCTTCTTTGTGTATACATGTGTGTGTGTGTGTGTGTGTGTGTATCATCAAAAATGATTTTATATATGTGCGTGTGTGTGTGTGCGTGTGTATGTGTGTGTGTACTACCTACACTACTTTTCAGTTATTTTCTGAAATCATTTTTTGAGCATCACACACACACACACACACACACACACACACACACACACACACACACAGACAGTACATACAGTGTATATACATATATAGCTGAATTATTGTGGTTGTGGTCTTTACTTTGTATTGACAACATCTTTGTGTTGGTTCTGTACAAATCTGTAAGTTGCCTTGTTATTAGACCAATAGCATCATGATCACGTTCGGCTTTGTGTCAGCCCCTGGACTGTAACGTCTGTCCTCCTGGCTGTCCACCTGTCCACCTGTCCATCAGTGTCTGTAATGCCTGCAGACAGCGCAGGCTTCCTGAAACCAGTTTGGACAAATGGCTGTCGGATCGATAGCTCCCCACCAGCGATATTTGGTATCAATGCATGTCCTCCTCATTAACGCAGCAGGCTGCCCTCTCTGTGGACCTGAATTATTCATCCACACAAACAGGCACAAAATGCAGCTACACACACACACACACAGAGAGAGAGAGAGAGAGAGAGAGAGAGATAGAACACTGCACTGGAGGAGAAGACGCTGGCCTTTTGTTTTCTCCCTCTGCCTTCAGTCCTTCCTTCCTCTGTTACATATCAATCCTTCACGCTTTCTCTGGTTCCCTGTAGCCCAGGGCAGATGAACCAACTCTAACCCCCCCCCCCCCCGCCCCCGTTTTCTTTTTTAACCTTTCCCCCCGCCCCCGTTTTCTTTTTTAACCTTTCATTCAACGGGATGCTTACTCACCGATTCTCCTCAGCACTTTTTCCCTGCCCGTGTGCTCTGTCCCTTTTTCTAATAAAACCAATTCAGTTTGAAAGTTTGTTTTTTTAAATTTTTTTTTTGCGGCCACATTGAAACAGAAGGCTGAGATATTAAGCGACGAACGCGTTATGGAAGAACGCAGCATGGAAAATCTTTCAACACTCATCCGTCAGTGGACTTGGACCCTCTCTTCCTTTCTCTCCGTCTGTCTCCTGGCGTCATCAAACAGAGATCAGCTGATCTACGCCTCGTCTGCTGTTTCAAAGCACTCACCTCCGCCCATAACAATGATAATGAAGTTAAACAGTCGGGTGCTGTTGTAGCTGTTAAACACTTAATGTTGTCTGCTAATGGTTTGTAATGGCGCCGCTTCTGTGCGTGTGCGTATGTGCGTGTGTGTGGTGTGTGTGTGTTTGTGTGCAGTCCCTATGGTCCAATCATATCTGCTCTGCAAGAGGAAATAATTATAGGATCAGTGTTAATTACAGAACACATAAAAACGTGGCGGAGCCTCGACCCACACCTTTCCACTGTAACCGGCTGACACACACAGACACACACAGACACACACAGACACACACAGGCGGACGGACAGATGTGTTGCCATGTGCAGGTTACATCTCGTTTGCTGTTGTTGCCGTAGTTACAGTGAGTGTGTGTGTGTCCTTTAACACGTAGGAAGTCTGTGCGGGTCAAATGACATCATTTAACATGTTCATTCACATATACACATGTAACACAAATATTCACACATATGTGTGTGTTTGTGCGGAAATGAATCTCACACAATATGTGTCTGTCTATAGGGGGCAGTATTTCCGGATGGATACCAAAGAGGACAGACATTATATAGTTCTAAGACGAAGTGATGAGGCGTGAGATGCAACATTTAATGTAGCCTCGTTGCTATGAAACGATGACTCGGTTGTTGTCATGGTACGCCGATCACCGTCAGCTGTCGCTATGAGACATTGTTGTTTGTCATCAGTTGTTGCTGTGGGACACCGTTGCTCACAACCAGCAGTGGCTTTGAGAGAACGTCCATCATCAGGTGTTGCTATGATACGCGGCTCATCATCAGGTGTTGCTATGGTAAACTGTTTGCAGTTCAGCGGTGAAGTGCGGTTCCTGCCTTTTTATTATGTGCGGCGGCGTGGAGGCTGTACTCAGGGGCTGAGTCCAGATGAGATGTCTGCGTGTTTGCATGTATGTATGTGTGTGGCGGGGCGAGTGCGTAGGCAGGGGGGCAGCGTGCCCTGAGGCGCTCGGTCCTTAGCGGTTGGCTAACGGGGCGCAGAGCAACCCTCATCCTCACCCTGATCGATGTGGTGTGTGTGTGTGTGCGTGTGTGTGTGTGTGTGTGTGTGTGGTTGTGCAGAAGTGTGTGTGTGTGTGTGTCTCGTTAGCAGGAAGCGGAGGAGAGTCCAGGGACCCCTGCAGTCCCTGCCCGGGGACACACACAGGTCCCAGCACCTGGACCATACACACGTAGATACACAACCACACAGAGATGCAGATGCACGCTCCAGACACACAACTCACCACCACCTCCCTCTCTCTCTCTCACTCTCTCTCTCTCTCTCTCTCTTTTCTTACTCTCATTTTCTCCGTCTGTCACTCTCATACACACTTTCTGCCTGACGCACACACATGCACTCACACACCATGCATACAGATGGAGTACACACAGCAGTCCCAGTGCGCTGCAGTAGCACCAGGCTTAAAGTACAGACATGGCCTGTAACACAAACAAAGTGAGGGAGACGGTGCTTCCAGGGCTTCTCTCTCATGTTCTCTATGGAGAACACATAGATCTAAGAACCATAGAGAGAAACTCTAAATGTAGAATTCAGATTTTTTTTTATATAATTCATAATATACACAGTATCATTAAGTCCCCTGTCATGATCTATTTTGGTCAGGTGTTGGCAGTGGACAGACATCAGGGGACGCAAGCGCCCAGCTGTGTGTGTGTCAGTGCGTGTGTGTGTGTGTGTGTGGGGGGGGGGGACTCACCAGATGGACCATGAAACTGTTGATGTGGAGAAGGTATGGCGGGTGTAAGAGAGTGGCGCTTTAATGGGACGACTGATGTTCAGAGGTCCAGTAGTGTGAAAGTGGTCTATCTCATTGTCAAGGACACCATTAATTACAACAGCAGGGGGCCCCCTGTGTGTGTGTGTGTGTGGGTGGGTGGGTGTGGGTGTGTTAGATAGTTACTGATTAATGGAATTAATTTGTTGCTGAGATGATTGGGTTTTTTTTTTCTTTGCTGCTATATAATTCTTGATCATACGTCTGTGAGACTGTGTTTCTTCTTATTATTACTGAAGAAAGATGAAAACTCATAAAAGCTCCTTTTATATGATACAAACATGAAATATAAAACCTCCCTCTGTCCTGCCCTCCTCCCTGCAGGAGGCGCTGCAGGTTGGGGGAGAGGGGTTTATGACGGCTGAAAGGGTGGACACCTATGGGGACCCTCACAGCAGCACACACACACACACACACACACACACGCAGAAACACTACATACCCTCAGCCAGGGCCCAGGGAGAGTGTATGCAGAGAGCAGCTGTACGACCAGTGGACTGTTACTGTAGTTCTTTGTTCAGCTCTGGCTCAGCTCCACTTCTCCTCCCTCTCTCTCTCTCTCTCTCTCTCTCTCTCTCTCTCTCTCTCTCTCTCTCTCTCTCAATGTGTTTATCGCCGTCTCCCACCCAGATCACACTCAGTCCTGGTGTAGTAATGAAGTCAGTAGTCAATATGAATATATAAGTACATAGTGAATACACAGTATATCTGTATATGAGAATATATAATACTGAGTGCAGTGAAGTTGTGCGGGTCTGTGTTTGTGTTACAGTGTAATGTAATGTGTGACTTCGCTGCCACGAAACCACAGAACGAGGACAAAAAAAAATGGTACAAAACCAAGTTCGAGCTTATTTTTGTCCACTTGTCAACGTTGTTACACACAGTTCATTTCCTCCTATGTGTGTGTGTGTGCGTGTGTTGATAGCCTACCTGTGTATGTCAGTGTGTAATGCACCTGTTCCTGTGCAGACCTCTTATTCATGAGTGTGTGTGTGTGTGTGTGTGTGTGCATGTGTGCGTTCGCGTCGTACTTAGTGTCAGTGGGTCTTAGTGTATCGTGCCGGTTTCTGAAGTGAGGGGATGAGAGAAAGCATCTTCTGTCGCCACGGCGATCAGACTAATTACAGCAGTTTAAGTGCTCTACCCGCGGTCATCACACACACTGTCACAACACACCACTGAGCACTCGAGCGTGTGCGTTTAGATTTTTTTTAAACGAGCGTGAAAGGCGGCTTTTAACCAGCGCCACTCGTCCTGCAGTGTGATGCGTTTGACACATTGATACACACTGCAGTTGGACTCCATGCTTCTTCGTCTTAAACGTCGCTCCCTTCTCCGTGTTTCTGTCAGACGCGCTTTTATCAGCTTTTATTCTTAAAGACGTAGCGAAGGGGACAATATGTCGTCCTTTGTGTGTGGATAAAATAATTACTCTGTGTGTGTGTGTGTCTTGTGTGTGTGTGTTTGTGTGTGAGTGTGTGTGTGTGTGTGCGCACCTGTCTACCAGGAGGTTTTCAGGTTGTATGGTGCTTTTGGAGCCCTAATGGAGTGTGGAGTGTGTGTTTATGCACTCCCAGGCCGCTGTTTATCGCTTAGCGAGCTGGAACTAATTTACTAATTGAGTTTTGAGTTGGGAAGAAACGACAGCAAAAGAGAGGGAGAGAGGGAGAGAGGGAGAGAGGGAGAGGGGGGGCATCTGGAGGCGTCTGGAGAAAATGTACGTTTCACCAGAAAAGTGGCAAGAGGGAAATAATTTCACTTTTGTTGTGTTTGTTAAGTGTTAGTGTGGCATGACTCTGATGTGTCTGTCTCACACACACACAGACACACACACGCGCGTATGTACTATATATACAATGAAGAATAACAGGCTTTAACTTTTAAAGCGCAAGTGGTCAACAGTTCTTAAACGCTGACAAAAAACACAATTTGGTAAATATGAAGTAAACAAGAAAATAATATTTAATTTATATTTTTCTTTTTTTACATAAAATTTACAACAGACACCAGGTATTTCTAATAGGCCTCAAACTAGAAAGATATATATAATTTTTAATTCATTTGTTTTTTATTAATTTTACTAAACACAATAATGTTATAGTAACAATAGTGTCACTTCCTGTTGTTTCACCTTGCGCAGCGAAGGAATGAGTTGTGTGTGTGGGGGTGGGGGTGGGGGTGGGGGTGGGGGGTCGACAGGGAGGTCTTGGGTGGAGCCATTAGGGGAGTCATGTCAGCGCCAGCTGCCTCTCGCTTCATATTTTCCCACATCCTCCGGGGGCACTGTCCACACATCTCCACAATGGCTGCTTCAAATCTGTGTGGAGAAAAATAAGGTCTGATGTTATTCAGGCTTCGTTCACCTTCGCCGAGCGCCACAGTACAGAGACTCACAACACAACACACACACACACACGCACACACACACACACACACGCTGGTCTTACAGCTCGTTGTTATGGTTAGTGTGTACATCTCTACCATTCATTTGTTTCTGTTTCTGTTCTGTTATTATATTGTTGTGTTGTTAAAATGCTGTTTTGTGCAGTGACGCCCACACACACACACACACACATGAAGACGGTGATGATCTTTTTGTTTGCGCTTTTAAATCCTCATTAGCTTGTGACTTTTTAAAAATGTATTATTTATATATGTATTTATTATCGAGGCGCAGAAAGCTAATAAGGATTCTGTTGTTGTTGTTGTTGTTGTTGTTGTTGTTGTTGTTGTTTTCTTTTGTTGCCGTTTCATTGCAGAGTGAAATGACCTTCGTTTTCAGTCATGATAATAACGCTGCTAAACTTTAAATGCCAAGTGACACACGAGAAGGAGAACATAAGAAGTGATCCTTGTCCTAATTACATTGTGTTATGTGCGAGCGAAGACCTTTGTCTGCTTTGAAAAGCGCGCTCCGTTGCGTCTCCACATTCTAAACGTCTCCTGAGCATCAGGAACTGGGTGAGCATGGTGCGTTTTTTTTTTCCTTTTTTCGTTTTTCTCCCACTCGGGATGATTTTTATGATAAATCTTCCTCTTTTTCCCTCTTGATCTGTTTTGCCTTTATCCCCAGTCCTCCCTCCATCCCCCCCCCCCCCGTTCTCTCAGTGGTCCTCCTGTTCTCCTCATCTCTCCTCCCCCGCCTCCCTCCATCTCTCCATCCCTCCTAGGGAGAGCAAATCCCTCTTTTCCTAGGTAGGAGTGTTGGGAGGAGTGGTGCGGCTTAGATCTCGGCCCCCCGCATCGTCCCTTCATCAGGCCCCCCTTCACTCCTCCCTCCCTCGCTCCCTCCATCAATTCTCTTGTTAAATGATGGGTTTGTTCTCCTCTCTGTCTTTGCACTGGCCTCCTCATGTCGTACATCCACGTTTACACTTTTTTGCATTGAGGAGTTCTTCTTATATCAGCATGAGTCACAGGTTTGTGTTTTGAGTGGAACAGCATCTTCACAGAGGACAGACATAGATTTATATGTATAAGTATATGTGTGTGTGTGTATAGATATAGATATATAGATATAGATATAGATATAGATATAGATATAGATGTAGATGTAGATGTAGATATAGATATAGATATAGATGTAGATGTAGATGTAGATGTAGATATAGATATAGATATAGATATAGATATAGAGATATAGATATATTGATATATAGATATAGATATAGATAAAAATATAGACACAAATATAGATATAGGTAAAGATATAGATATAGATGTAGATGTAGATATAGATAAAAATATAGACGCAAATATAGATATAGATATAGATGTATAGATATAGATATAGATGTAGATGTAGATGTAGATGTAGATAAAAATATAGACGCAAATATAGATATAGATGTCGATATAGATATAGATATAGATATAGATATAGATATATAGATATAGATATAGATATAGATATAGATATATAGAAATAGACGCAAATATAGACACAAATATAGATATAGCTATAGCTATAGATACAGATATAGATGTAGATATGTAGATCTTAAATCTCACATCGTCCTTTTTTCTATGCTGTCCATCTTTTTTCTATTTTCTTCCTGTCACTCATATATCGTTTGATCCATCTTTTCCTTTTCTTAGTCCTTTTTTTAATCCCTGCCCCCCCACCCCCCCGGCCCCCCATCGGTGTATCTTCCCCTCTGTACTTCCTCCACCCTAGTTATTGTGAAACACAGATTAACCATCACGCCTGTACCTCCAGCTCCTCCACCTTCTCACCCGTCCTCCTTTGCTCTCTCTTCTCCCTCCGCCGGCTCAGTGCCGCACCTCTGCCCACATCTTCCCATTTGTGCGCCACTTTTTTGTTTTGAGGGAGCGGGGGGTCAGGCAGTCATTAGGATTTCTTTCCCTCTGTTCTTTCACTCCTTCTTTTGCGTTCCGCTCTCCGTACGCGGTCTCTCCGGCCCTTTTTACCTGCCACAGTTAACGGGGTGTCGGTTCCTCGGTTGAAGGCCTCGTTTGAGCAAAGTGTGTTCAAATGAAAGGGGGAAAACTAAGATGGAGAAAGAGGAGGGAGCGATGAGGAGAGAAAGCATGCGGGGTGGGGGGGTGTGGGGGGGTCCTCTGGGAGTCGCGGTGCACACTGTGTACCCACACCATTAGAAGTTACAATCCAGCCTTCCCTGTGTGTCATCTCTTTGTACAGGCTTTGTGTAACTCTACATTGTGCCATCAAGTCAGCGATGTATTAAACTGCTTTTTAAACGAGTCGTCACTCAACGTGTGGAAAGTGAAGCGAGGCAACAATTAAACGACAACAACAAAGCAATGCAATATAATGTGTGTGTATAACACTCACTGACCTTCATACAGTAGATATAACGGCGTCATCGCATGAATAGAAAATTTAAAGATAATCATATGTTTTCAAGATATTACACTTTCACAATAACAATAACATTTACAAAAACAGCCATCTCGCTAATGTTCTTTAACCCGTTCACTGTGAGGTGAACAAACTACACACGCGCACACGCCGACACACATACACACAAACAGACTAACATGCCACTGTGTTCCTGTGGGTGTGTTATGGTTGTGTTAGCGCACTGTGCCGTGTGTGTGTGGATGAAACAGACTTTTCGGTCTCCTGCCTCAGAAACACACGCACACAGTCGCACTGTACATGCAAACAGGGCACGAGCCCCCGTGGAAAACACATGTAAGAAATACACACACACACACACACACACACACACACACGCACACACACACACTCCCTAGGTGATTGGTCATGAGCTCCTGGTGCACAAGTTGTGTGACCACTGAGTTAGAGACAAGTGAGAGAGTGTGATGTGAGAGAGAGAGATGGAAGAATGCCCCCCGCCCCCCCCACTTCCCACTGAATGGACCAACCCACACCACGCCCCCCCCCCTTTTCTTTGTGTTTTCCATGTAATTCCATGTTTTGCTCTTTGCTCTTTCACATACTGTTCACGCTGCCTCGCTGTCACTCCACGTTTGTCCTTCCCGTGTCACCTTTACCTTCTCTGACTGTATGTCAATATCATGTTACAGGTGGCGTGCGTGTGTGTGTGTGTGGGGGGGGGGGGTGTTGTGTGTGTGTGGGGGGGGGGGGTGTTGTGTGGTGTGTGTGTTGGCTGTTTGGCTGCCACTGCAGGATACTGAGCTTTACGTTCCTCCTCTACATTCGACAGTGTGTGTGTGTGTGTGTGTGTGTGTGTGTGTGTGTGTGTGTGTGTGTGTGTGTGTGTGTGTGTGTGTTTCAATGATAGCTGGTTATGAATCAGTGGAAAAAGATGGCGTCATGGTCAGAAGAAGAAACAGAGGAAGTGTTTAAACAACAGACTGGAGGACAATAAAGGGAGGATTTGTTTCATGTTGTCAATGATGACTTCATTTTAAAAAAAGAAAGCAACACGTTGGACAGGGTTCTTGGCGTAAACAGAGTTTCTCCGGCGTGTGGAATGCTCGTGTGCAGAATTCCGAACAGATGGGAAGGTTACAGAGTAACGGTCCTCTGAGCCGGGAGCCTCTTTTATTACAGGCAGAAGTTTGACAGTGGTGGTAGACAGCCTGTGTCTCCTACAGCAGGGGGCGTACATGTACATGCACACGCATTGTGCAACAACAACAACAACAACAACAACACACGTGACTTCACAGGCTGATGCAGAGTAAAAGTTGCAGAAAGCGTTTTGATGCGAGCTGCCTTCTATGGGATGTTTATGTGGTGACTGTGGCACGACTGCCGCAGAGTTTTCCTGCTGTCGACCGTCCCAGATCACAGAGATGATCCGTGTTTGTTTTCTTGTGCTTCCGACGAGGCTTTGTGAGATTCACTGCTGCCTGTCTGTCTGCCAGTGGGTTCGTTTGGCTAATGACGAATCATTTGGACGAGTGTGTGTGTTGCGCGTTTGGAAGAAGCGTCAGAACGCGGGGTGATTAAACAACGTTAACGCAACCTTTCATCCACTCTGGACGACCCATTCATCTCTCTGTCTCATTATGTCTCACCACCTCCTCCTCCCATACCTCCCTCACCCGTCTATCTGCCTCACCCGTCTATCTGCCTCTCCCCAGCTGCACAACATTAGGAGATGAATGAATTAATAAAGCACACACACAGCGGCGCTGACAGATAGACAGAGTGGGCGAGCGTTTTGCTGTCATTAGACGGGAAACACCAGCTCTCCATCATCATGAACAGTGAGTGAGTTATGGAGAGATGTCCTCAGCGGTCGCCACTGTGTGTGTGTGTGTGTGTGTGTGTGTGTGTGTGTGTGTGTGTGTGTGTGTGTGTGTGTGTGATGTGGCCACCTACTGTTGCTCAATTTGTCTTAGTATTTTAACTTCAGATCAACTGAAAGATGCACACACACACACACACACATGCACACACACACACACGTGCACAAATGTACCAGTCTCATGTTACTGTGGTGTGATGTGTGGTCACTGATGTGTGTGTGTGTGTGTGTCTGCACAGAAGGCATGTGGGCCCATGGGGTGAAGTAAGCGTTTGATATTTGACAGCTGATTAAGGAGAGGAGTGAGGAGCAGGGAACTCTGACAGGAAGTCTCCATGGGCGTCATGGGAGGTACGACCAGGAGGGGGCGGGGCTTGTGGAAGGGGAGGCGGGTGGTTGGTGGGGTCTGTGGAGGGAGGAGAGAGGGGTGACACTGTTGAGGGACTCGGTAGGGAAAGCTACAGCAGTGGTGTGTATGCGTTGACGGGGGGTAGATTGAGATGGAAGCGGGGGGGGGGGGGGGGGGGGGGTAAGGAGGAGGTAAAATGATTCGAGGAGCATTTCCTGCTTGCGGTGGGAGTCGCGTCGCTGGGAATGGCGTGATGGCATGGGAGAGAGAGGGGGGTGGGGGGGCGGGGAGAGGAAAATGAGAACAAGGTGGAAGAGGAGAGAGGAAGGTGGCCCAGCACCCTGCTGCTTATCCTTGAACACTCTGAGGAGGTCTCTCTTTCCATCTCTCTCTCCACACACACACACACACACGCACACACACACACAGACGCGCACGCACACACGCACGCACGCATCACATGAGGGTGCTGTTGCAATTAAACCGGCGCAGCATGGAGCCCAGATTGAGGGAGAGACAGAGAGAAGGAGAGAGGACTCCACGCCGCATGAACACTACCCCTGGAAGACAGACATGAGAGAGGGAGAGAGAGAGAGAGAGAGAGAGAGAGAGGGATGGAGAGAGAGAGGGATGGAGGGATGAGAGAGGACACAGCTAAACCGGTGTGATAATGTGATATATATAAGAACACCATTTATTTTTATTTACTATTTGTTTCTCTCTGTGTGTGTGTGTGTGTGTGTGTGTGTGCGCGTGTGTGTGTGTGTGTGTGTGTCACAGATCTCTGTTACTCCAGACTGTGACAAATCTTTTAACCAGAAACAGATTTGCTGTGATAAAATGTGCACAACGACTCATTTGTCGTTAATAACGAGGGGAAAGTTCCTCCAGTATCTGGAGCAGGAACAATAATATAACAATACTGAAGTTCATCCAGGAACCAGCTGGTTTCAGCACCTTCACCCTGCAGACCACCTGGACGTCCTCCTCATGCAGACTCTGTTACTCTGTGTATTATGTTTCCTTATTTCCAGTAGTAAATCACACTGCTCCAAAGTCAGCTACAACAATATATATATATATATATATATATATATATATATATATATGTACGTAAACATATACTATACATATTTAATTGTGCCTTTCGGGTCTTAGAAAAAGTCTCTTGAGCTCCACTTCAATCAGAACGGCTGCGTTGTGTCGACTCTCCTGTCCCTGTTACTGTGACACAGCGGCGTCTCCTCTCCCGCTGTGATTGGTTCTTTAATTAGCGCCTAACAAGGGCCTTCAGGAAGCCAGAGTGCTGATTGGACATCTTATTATTGATAATTAGCTCAATTAAGTCATTAGGAGGGTCCTCAGCCTCGTTTCCTGGGGCCACACAGGTAGAGCTCCCTCCAGTTGTGCGAGAGAGAGAGATGGAGAGAGAGAGAGAGAGAGAGAGATGGAGAGAGAAAGTAAGCTGGATCATCATGGAGATGTGATGTTTCCATCTGTCTCATATCTGTAATGACTTCCCCTCAAACATATACTTGTTTATGGTGCTTTTGTGTGTCTGCACGTGTGTGTCTGTGGTGTCCAGGTGTGATGTGGCCTGTGGTTGTTACAAATACACATCTGGAGCAGAGAGAGTGCGCTATAAACAGATGTGATCTTACCACACACATACACACACCCACACATATGTGTGTGTGTGTGTGTATGTGTGTAGGTGTGTATGTGTGTGTGCACACATATGTGTGTGTGTCTTTGTTTGTGTGTGTTTGTGTGTCCGTGTGTGCAGACAGATCAGCTGTGTCTGTCAGGTGTATTTGTACTAAAGTTGACAGATGTTATTTTCATAAATGTTGTGACACAGGACAAAGAGAACAGACTACAGAACACACACACGCGCACACACACACTCACACACACACAAACACACACACACACACACAGAGTTAATAAGTCAGCCATGAGACCATGTTTGGTCAAGCACGGTTGGGTGGAGAGGTAATTAGTAGCAGCTATGTACGTACGCCGGCGATAGACGTGTGTGTGTGTGTGTGTGTCTTTAACTCCAGCTGTTGTGTGCACACAAATTGGTCAATTACTTTCACTTGCATAAGTGCGTCTGTGTGCGCCAGTTAATTCAAACAAGTGATAATTAAACGTATGATTCACATCAGCCCATAATCGTTAACACCTACGCGCCACTGAAACAAAGGCCATAAGTGGAGGCTGCATTTTCAGCCTCTAACCCCCCCCCTTCCACAAGCCCCTCCCCCCCGCTCGCACACAGATGTTGGCCATTACAGTTAAATCAGCGTGATAATGCGTCCTGATTGTGAGCCGCTCCAGTGACAGCGTTGTATCGTTGTGCAAGTGTTGACTTTAACGTGATGGAGGTTTTGCGCGAGGAAAAACACGTGATTGTTTCAGGTGAAAAGAAATGTGCGATGATTGTGTTACTGCTGGGCAAAGGAGATAAACGCGTCGCTCTGGCAGCTTCCGCCTGTTTCTGTTTACAAACACTTGAAAACATCTGGATCAGAAAATATGATGCTATTGTCTAAAAGACTTTGTGGAGTAAACTCAGCAACATTAGCATTTGTGTGGTCGTTTACTAATAATAACAGTCGCACTCAGGATTGTCACATGGATCCTTGGGTCTGTAGGGGGAGCTGGCGATACAAAGAGGAGGTGAAGAGGTCACTGGAGATGTGAGAGGAGCAATCGGAGAGCGTTGTGCAGCTGTTGTGATGTGAAGAGTGGTCAGTCGAAACAAACGTCTTCCAGTGTAGGATTTTTCATATTTGTTTTCTCCATAAGAGAACCACATGGAGCTTATGGGACTGTCTCACTGAGCTGTCTGCTGGATGTATTGTCTCCCTGCCGCGTCTGCGGAGGTGAGACCCGCGTAGAGGGGAGAGAGAGAGAGAGAGAGAGAGAGAGAGAGACAGGGAAACGGGTGAAGCGAGGGAGAGAGTGCACCACAGAGACAGGGAAACAATGCCCTCGAACCACCTCGTCGACATCTCTGAGTCAGTCGCGAGTGTGTGTCTGTGTGAGCGTGTAATGTGTGCGTTTGAGAGCGAGTATTAATATTGATTTAGCGTTCTGGCAGGGGGTCTTTGAACCTCACTTTCCCCGCTCGAACCCCTGGAGACATATTTCACACACACACACACACACACACACCCACACACACACACATACACAAGAAGTGGTGTCAGATGTAATTAATGACATAACCCGAAGCCCTGACAGAGACAGAAAGGCGTGTGTGTGTGTGTGTGTGTGTGTGTGTGTGTAAAGTGTGTGTGACTGTTGGAGGGTTGTGTGACTATAAACACGTCGGTGTGTTCACGCGTGTGTGCATGTGTTTGTGAGACGGTGATGGAGAGACGAGGGCTTCGCTCTGCGTGTGAACTCTCTTCAGCAAACCAGAGGAGTCTTTGTCGTCCTTGCATGTGCAACGTTGTGCGTTTCTCTGTGTGTGTGTGTGTGTGTGTGTGTGTGTGTCGGGCTGAGCGTTTCATCCACACGCTGCTGTCATGTCGCCTCCGTCAGCTCGTTTGTGCTCATTAGCTGCAGAAAATAGAGAAAGAGACAGGTTTTTTTTTTTTCCAGACACCGGGATCTTTCCCATCGGTGTCGTCCCTCACTGATGATGTCCCGAACACTTAGAGCAGTGGCTCCTAACAGATTCCTGCCATTAGGGCGGCGCAGTTAGATGAACGTTTGCTGCGCAGTGCAGACGACAGCGTCCACGAGTAAAGAAATAAACAGGAAGAGCTTATTGTTTTCAGGTTCTTCTTCATGTGCCTTTATATAAAAACCTCATAGACGGAATATGACAGAACTACTGGCTGTAGATATTTTCTCTGTGCTCGTCTGGTCTTGTCTGTCTTATTTTCCAGTTGCTCTTGTTGGTCTCCTGTTTCTCTTTCTGTCTTTGGGGAGTGTCTCTATAACCCCTCCACCCACCCACACACACACACACACACACACACACACACACACACACACACACAAATCTCTAGACACATGTATATTTGATTTCTCCCTTGGAATAATGAATAACTTTATGTTATTTATTTATTTGTTTGTATTTCAGTTTGACAGATGTGAGGTGTGTGTGTGTGTGTGTGTGTGTGTGCGGCGTGTGCGCATGAAGACACTGTTATTTTATGATTCAAATGCAGCACATTGTAAATTCTGATCCGACAGACATTTGATAATGTACGAGATTTTGGTTTTGTTTGGTTCACAAACCAAACCGATGAAGCCTTTTGGAGCGAGGTGAATTTTTCCTGCTTCCTCTAATGTGTCAAATTCTACTTCCTGTCAATCACCCAAAGCGAGCTCCTACGTAACATCCATACTTCAGCCCTTTGATAAAAAAAAAAAACAACAACAATAAAAGAGTGATTAAACATAACCATGTTATATTGGTGCTTCATCTTACGAGGCCGTGCCGCTGACGGTGAGTCAGAGCAGGTAATCAGCAGCTTGTTTCTTTGTGCGAGTGACCACGCTGGTCCAGCGGATTCGGGGGGGTGATTGTGCTCCTTGTAATCCCGATCATTACCTGGTTCACCCAGCAGGGGAAGTCTTTCTACTAAAACGTTACCTTGATTAGCCGTTCTTATGTTGGCTCGGGCGCACGCAAGCACGTGCACCCGCTGATTCACGTCGCCACGCTCGAGCCTTAATGTCAGGTTGTGTAGGTTAAGGGCCTCAGATTAGGGGCCACTGTAATTATGGAGTTATTAAACCAATCTTATTTTTAACCGAATCAGTCGCCTTTATTATTATTATTATTATTATTATTATTATTATTATTATTATTATTATGGTTCTTCATTTATAACAAACTAATCAGCGGAAATGATTTGGTTCATATGGGCCCAAAGTAAATAACAGAAGTATGAGAGGAGAATGTTCGGACATTTGTTCGTAGTTTTGTCTTCAGCTACATTTTGTTGGTATTTTTTTTCGACAAATCGATAATTACGCTGGTGAAATTACAGATGAACATTTGGAATCCCGTCTTTCTCTCCGCGTTTTTGTGTTTGCCTCTTTGATGCTCGCTCTGTTTTCTGGTGTTTACAGCCAACAGGCATCCTCCATCTCCGCTGCTCACCCGCCCACACGCCCACACACACACACACACACACAGAGAGAGAGAGAGAGACACACAGACAACATACACACACTTGCACTGTGTGTGGCTCAGGAAGATCTCTAGCCATGGTTGCAGGTATCTGGCAGGCTTTTCCACACATGACCTGGTAGTGATTTACTGTCTTCATTAGCATGCTACCACTCTCTGAGTGTGTGTGTGTGTGTGTGTGTGCGTGTGTGTGTGTGTGTGTGTGTGTGTGTGTGGGCGATACATTTGTGCTTTAGGGAGGCTTAGAGTTGGCTAGCTGTGTGTCTGTTGTGTTGAACTCGAGTGTGTTTTGGTGATGCACAAGTTTTTTTTTTGGAATCAATAAAAGAAGAAGAAGAAGAGAAAAAGAAGTCTGCTCCAGCGTCGCCTCACGTTTCTCTCCTCTGCCACTCGGTGCCCTGCTTCTCCACTCTCACCAATGTTTGTCCAATTGTCTCCATGACCACAGCGTGGTTCGGTTTGGCACGGCCTGCTATGGTATTCTGGTGTGTGTATGTGTGTGTGTGCGTGTGTGTGTGTGTGTGAGAGAGAGAGAGAGACAGGCATGGTAGCTTGGTGGGGGATGAAGCTGGCCAGGGCAGGGGGCGAGGACAGACAGGCTGGACCAAGGTCAGTCCTACTGTGTGTGTGTGTGTGTGTGTGTGTGTGTGTGTGTGTGTGTGTGTGTGTGTGTGTGTCCACTTGGCCGCCGGCGTACAGCTGAGTTTGTGACCATCTCCGTTTCACTTTCTCACTTTTTATTCTCTTTATCTCCTGGTGCGTTTGTCGTTGTGGACGTGTGGTGTGATGTCACACGAGGACAGATTGTTGCGTTGTGTATCAATTTAAAATCAATGGTTTGACCCACATGTGACGAGTCGTCATGATTCATACTGTTTCCTGAAAGCAGAAAGCCCAAACATTTTGTTGTTACCAGGTTTTTAAATGTTAAAGATGTTTAAAAAAAATACTCTGCATCATATATTCTACCTGTCTCTCCGCCTCCCTCTCTTTTCCATCTCTCTCTCGCTCTCGCTCTCTCTCTCTCTCTCTCTGGGTCCAGATGGGCAGTTTGCAGGTTAACTGGAACAGCTGGAGCTGCATTATTAGCATCCTGCTGTGAGCTCTTATTGGCTCCGCTCCTCTCCTCTTTTCCTGCTCACGTCGTTCCCTTTTTTTTCTCCCTCTGTCAGTTTAAAGGTTGTGTTTTATAGTCGCTCACAGGAGATGAGAGCGCTGCAGTCCAGCACTTGTCCCGTTTTTCTGTGTGTGTGCATAGATGGATAGATAGATAGATAGATAGATAGATAGATAGATAGATAGATAGATAGATAGATAGATAGATAGATAGATAGATAGATAGATAGATAGATTTTGTTTTGGTTTGTTCACTTTTGTTTGTTTACGTGTTTGTTGTTTGTGTAAGACATCCCATACATTGATTGATTGATTGATTGATTGATTGATTGATTGATTGATTGATTGATTGTCATCTGGCCGTGTGTATATTGTTATAGTCCATCGTACAGTGATGTTGTTTATCTGAATGTGCCGACCCTCAGCCTGTCTGTGGTGCTCTATAATTTCATATGACTAAGAGGCTGTGTACAGGAGGGAACGGTTTCAGGGTGGAGTTTAGCGAACAGACAATTAAGCAGGTCTCTCAGGCCTTTTTCCCCCAGATTTTGTGCACGTTGGTGTGTGTGTGTGTGTGTGTGTGCGTGCGTGCGTGTGTGTTTATGTTAATGTTGTTGTTGTGGAATGGAGATTTACTTTTTAGTGGTATTTGGATGCAGAGATGCAGCAGGGATAAGCCTGCTAGCTCCCTCTGACGCCCCCTGGGAGCGCAGATTAAAGAAACACACAGACACACACTCGCAGAGATAGACATACTATGCTCACACATGCACAAAACGCACACACACACACACACACCAGTAAACAGCAGGGTAGGATTAGATGGGGCAAGGTAAACACACACACACACACACTCACATACACACACATATCTGGTAGACTTAGCACAAAAATGCAGACTATTGAATTGTTAATCAACAAAACACACCTTTGCGCTCTCTCTCTCTCTCTCCCCCTGTCTCTCTCTCTCTCTCTCTCTCTCTCTCTCTCTGTCTGTGTCGTTTGTCCCTCCACAGGTCACAAACACACTCGTCCACTGACCTAACGTCTGAGTCTCACAACAGTTGTTTCCCAAAACCGAGTGATTTAATCACGCACAGGGAGGGCGAGTGTGTCATGGGTGACCCTCTCTCCATCACCTTGACAACTAGATCAGAGCCTTGATTACAGTTGCCGTGGTGATTAGCCCTGGATACAGACACGTTCGGGAACCTGGCTGAATTTGCAGTGGAGTGTGTATTTAGGGGTTTACGCCTTTGTTGGCTTCCAGGTTTGATTCACCCCTCTCTCAAGAACACTGCAAGCCTGGGGTCAAAGGTCAAGGTCACTATGACGTCATAATATGTTCCAAACACCCCTTTTTTCTTTTATCGTATAAAAGATAGAAAGCACTGCTAAATTAAAGTAAGAAACAGCAATAATTAATTAAGGCATGGCCTCAACTCCCATCAGTGGTTTTTATAACTCCTGCTGGATGACTTCCATAGCTTTAACCAGCGTCCACATGCACACGTGGCAGCACAGATACACAGTGCACTTGATGTGCATCCAGGGGGCTGTAGTTGTGTTTTACATATGTAAACAGATGGGAGATTGGAAAGAGTATGGGAAAACCAGGAGGAGGTAAAACAGGGAGGAGAGAGAGAATAAGGAGAAGGGAAAGAATGGAGAAACAGAGGTACTTTATTTTGAAAGGTTGTCCTTAGGAGTGACGAACCCGTGTGTGTGTGTGTCTGCCTGTTTGGCCATATGTGTGTGTGTGTGTGTGTGTGTGTTGATGGTTTATTCACACATGGTGATTAGGATTATTCCCTCCTGGCCACTTTCAAGCTTTCAATTAAGATTCTAAACACAAATATACTCTGCATTCATTACTCTCAACCCTGCTAACGAGCCAAAAAGAGGTGTGTGTATGACTCTGTGTGTGTGTGTGTATGTGTGTGTGTGTGTTACTGGATTTCCATGTCGTTGATTGGAGGGAATGATAATTCCCCGTCTTCCTGTGAAAGTCCTGGGCGATGATGCCAAGGCCGGAGCGATGATGTGTGCACCTCGACGGTCTGAATATTAAAGTCTCATTACGTATGATAATGCAGGACTTACATGTCAGCTGCTCGTTGTTACAGTCGAGTGCCCTCCAGATGACGCTAAACATCCTGTAACGCTGTGTGTGTGTGTGTGTGTGTGTGTGTGTGTCTCTTTTCAGTGTTAGTGTGTGTCTCTGTGTTGTGAACATGTGCTATTTCATTACACTTCCTTAATTTGACCTTTGTCCACGACATTGTAATAGAAAACAACACATTTTGTACGAGTCTGTAGCTTTTATGTAAAAAACAGAATCATCTCTAATGTATTTATTGACTTCATTTTTTATTAATAAGTGTACGGATCAATAAGTCATTGTGCCACTGAAACAAATAAGTGAACCCTCAAATGTGAATGTGTGACAAATGTGTGTGTGTAGTTGTTGTACTGAATTAAAGAAATTTGTAATTTCTTTAATAATTGTTCCTTAATTTACTCGAACCGTGTGTGTGTGTGTGTGTGTGTGTGTGTGTACGTTTTCATGTGTTTGTGTTTGTGTGAAGCAGCTTGGATTTTCCCCGATCTGATTACATAACAGTCGGAATCTGGAGCGCTTCTTCCTGTCCAAGCCAAAAGCCTTCTCACAAACACACACACACGCACACACACACACACACACAGACACAGAGTCCCCTTCCAAGACACACATGTACTTATGCACTACACAAATATGCTCAGTTTGTGCTTTCTTTCATTATACACACAAACACAAACTGGTCATCACCATATGTTGTCCTGCTCTGCCAGGAGAGTGTCTGTCTGAGGGTGTGTTGTGTGTTCATGAATGTGTATGACGGTGCGTTCACGAGCAGTAGGTAACGTCAGATGTGCAAATGTTGATAGTAGTGATGTGGTTATTCACTGTCGTCTTTCATCTGGTCGTCAGTTTCCTGCGAGGAGCTGATTTGTCGGACTTTCAAAGTAAAGGCCTCATTTCCTCGACAACGTGTTTGAGCAGAGTGGATGCTGCTGTCATTAAACCTCGTTAAGCATTATAGTTAATTGATATAAATTCCACCTTCACGTCATCATGATTACCAAACATGCCCCTGTACTACTCCCCAAACGCAATCAGGTTCCAGCCTCTCGTGTCTGTCTGTGTGTGTGTGTGTGTGTGTGTGTGTTTGAGCATCGATGTGTGTTGAATTGAAGTTGCAGGTGGAACCTGTGTAAATGGTGGTGAGCGTAGGTTGACAGGTTACGGGGTCAAACCGCAGGCTGTTTCATTGGATACGATCGTTTCAGATTTCTCTGTATCAAAGGGGTCTGCTGCTAAACGTCCACACACACACACACACACACACACACACACACACATACACACACACACAGAGTAGGATGAGGAGTAAACAAACGATGAAAATATTAACAATTACCTCACACAGAGAGATGGAAACAGAGACAGAGAATGGAAGAGGAGAGAGAGAGGCAGGGAGAATGTGTGTGGGTGTTGTGTACTCACGGGACCTCGGCACTGCAGCATTCTTTCCGTGTGTGTGTGTGTGTGTGTGTGTGTGTGTGTGTGTGTGTGTGTGTGTGTGAGGGAGAGGGTGAGTAAAGGTGGGGGGGTGTACTCTTGGGACCCCTCCAGCACTGCAGCAGGTTGTGTGTGTGTGTGTGTGTGTATTATTCTCCAGCCCCCACATAACCAGTGGGTCAAGCTCACACACCCCCCCACATCAGCCCCCTCCCTGCCCCTGGTTGCCATGGAAACACACCTTGAGCGAGCCCCCCAGAGAGGTCCGTACTCCTCCTCCTGCTTCCGTCCACAGCTCTCTTCTTTGCTGCACTCTTTCTTTCTCCCAGAGCCTCTGTTGCTCTCCATCCATCCCTCACTCCTTACCTCCATCCCTCTCTCTCTCTCTCTCTCTGTCTGTGTCTCTCTCTCTCTCCCTTGCTGTCCTCACCATCAATCGCCTGGCTCGGTTAACGGCCCTTATGCCGTGAGGGACCGAGCACATGTACACACTCTCACTGCTCTTTCACACGCACACACGCACATGCACATGCACATGCACAGCATCAGAAATAGTGTCTAGATGTGGAGGGGCAATGCCCGAGGGACCCCCCCCCCCCCCCCCCCCCACACCCCCCCCCCCTCCCCAGAAGTCCATACAGCACACAGGGACAGAGGGACGGAGACGGGGGGCTGGACACTCAAAGGAGTTTGTCAGCCCTGGTGGAGAAAGGGTTAAAAAGTGTGCCTGCTCATACTCATACTGTATGTATGTGTGTGTGTGTGTGTGTGTGTGTGTGTGTGTGTGTTGTGTGTAGAGGGGGGTAGGCAAACACCTCAGGGATCCATCCCCAACACAAATCAAGCAGCTCAATTATGTTCCGCTGCACCCCAGAAGTCCATACAGCATACAGGGACAGAGGGACGGAGACGGGGGGCTGGACACTCAAAGGAGTTTGTCAGCTCTGGCGGAGAAAGGGTTAAAAAGTGTGCATGCTCATACTCATACTGTATGTATGTGTGTGTGTGTGTGTGTGTGTGTGTGTGTGTGTGTGTGTGTGTGTGTGTTGTGTGTAGAGGGGGGTAGGCAAACACCTCAGGGATCCATCCCCAACACAAATCAAGCAGCTCAATTATGTTCCGCTGCATGTTACAGGGGTCTGTGATGAGGCCAGCTTGAGACTGTGTGTGTGTGTGTGTGTGCGTGTGTGTGTGTGTGTGTGTGTGTGTGTGTGTGTGAGATGGGTATGATGCCACCTGGTTCCTCTCTGGTCAATTAGCAGAAAGAGAGAGAGAGAGAGAGAAGAGAAAGTAATGGGAGAATGAGACTGAGAGAGAGCATGAGTGTGTGTCTGTGTGTTAGTGTGTGTCTGTGTGTGTGTCCATGCGTGTGTGTCTGAGTACAGACACAGACTTTTTTAATATTTGTGTCCTCCCTCCTTAATGCTTTAATCATCTGTCCAAACACAGACATGAGATGAATTTCTGTCAACACACAGTTTGTGTCTTGTTTGTGTCGTGTTTGTGTCTTGTTTGTGTCTTGTTTGTGTATTTCTGGTCAGTTGTTCTACAACATTGTCAGTCAGACTAAAGTCGTATGGAAACACTTGTATCATTACGTTCATGGTTGAACAGTGATGTGATGTAATAACAGATGAGTGAGGCGATGTTGTTGTTGTTGTCTAAGCCAAGTGTGTAACCAGGTACAAGACAGAAAACTTTGCTTTGTTGCGCATTAAAAAGTAGAAAACTTTTTTTTTTTACTTTGTGTGACAACAAACTCTGAGTCCTAACCTTCACCCGTCTCTCCCTCACTGTCTCATCCCCGTCTCCCCTGTGTTCTCTGTCCCAGCATAGGCCTCCCAGGGCTCTGTGTGTGTGTGTGTGTGTGTGTGTGTGTGTGTGCGTGTGTGTGTGTCGTGTCGTGCTGGTGGATCAAATGCACTCTGTGAGGCAAAGCGTAACGGCAGGATTCTGTACGACTCTGTCATCTCACTATGGGTCTCACACACACACACACAAACACACACACACACACACTCATGCGTGGACTGGGTCTCAGAAGGGGGACAGCGCGCAGACACTGTGGTCCCCACACACACTGATCAAAACAATGTATTTGTCAGAAAAGAGAACTCTTTCATGGGACACACACACACACACACACACACACACACACACACACACACACAATGGAGCCCTCTCTCCATGCCCTTGTTGCGGACAGCCCAATTATCTCTCTGCACCTCACTGTTTTCTCTCTCTCTCTCTCGCTCTCTCTCTCTCTCTCTCTTCCACTCTCTCCATCTTTCCCTGTAGTTTTGTCCTTTTCTTTTCCAGCAGCAGTTACTTTTCCCACTTGGCCGTTTGCTTCTGGAGTTTCTTCACTGCTCTGATTGTTTATCGATAAACCATTGTTATTCGTGTGTAAAGTCCTGGACGCTGGATAACGGGCGCGTCGCTGTGTAGCGTCCACGTCGAGGTGGCGTATGTTTGACCACCGTCTCTGATCCTGGCCGCGTGGGAGACGACTCCTGAAGACAGTGTCTTCAGGGCGTTAGGGTGTCTTCTACAGAGACAAGCGCACAAACAAACACACACTGAGATCTTCACACTCTGCACCTGTCGGGGCCGTTTGTACCTCTGTCTTGTTGTGTGCGTCTGATAAGTTGAAACAATATTTGTTTAACGAAATGCATTGTGAATGGAATTTGCGGGTCGTTTTTTTTTTCTTTTCTTTTTTTACCCAGACGAAGAATCTTTAAAATATGAAATATGACGATTAAAGCGGTCGTGCCGCACTCTGCTCCCTCTCCTCCCTCTCCTCCCTCTCCTCCCTCTCTCTCTCTGCGTGTCTCACTCCATGTGACTCTGTCCCGCTGTTTCAATCTCCTAGTAAATGATAATGAACCTCTATCTGTCTCAGTGTGTCTCGGACACGCTGGCGCCCCACAAAACCTGGCAGCCTTTGAGGTTTCTATTTGTCTGTCTGTGTGTGTGTGTGTGTGTGTGTGTGTGTGTGTGTTGGGGGGGGGCACCATGGAGCATGCTATCCCACCCATACAAACACGTATGGCACCCATCATGTGCACACATACACACACATGCACACACACACCATTGAGATGGGATTAGGGCACCCTTGTGTCAGCCTTTGAGGCAGGAGAGATAGGGATCTTTGTGTGTGCGTGTGTGTGTGTGGGTGTGTGTGTGTGTGTGGGTATTAGTCAGTATGGGTGTCATGGATGTATGATTGAAGATGTTATTAACCCTGCGATCCCCTGCAGCTCTGCAGCTGAATTTCTGCAGCCTGTGTGTGTGTGTGTTTGGCCACACATTGTGAGGACCACTCTGATGTTTTAACCATTGGAGAGTGGACGGCTTCAGGAAGTGGGGACATTGTGGTCAGTCTTCACTTTCTGACACACGGTCAAACGGCGGTGTACAGTTGGAGTATACCCAGTGTACTGGGGATGGGGACGAGATGATGTCCAATTTTGTTTGTATGAGACTTGTAATAAAGGGGAAAGAACTGGACAATGAAAATGTCCACTGTCCAGACAATGAAGTGTGTATTTGTGACTCTTGGTGTAAATGCGCGTTTGTTTGTGTAGATGTGTGTAAAAGGCCATGGGGGGTCACAGATTGGCCCAAGAAAGACACCATCTGATGTCTCCAGGCAGCACAGTCAGACTGTGTGTGTGTGTGTGTGTGTGTGTGTGTGTGCATGTGCGTGTGTGTAAGCCCTGTAAGGTGCAATGGTGTTAAGGACAACAGGCGGGAGACATTTTGTCAAAGGGCATGTTTGTGTGTTTTTTGTGTATTTGTGTTTATGACACCCACCTTTCATCTGGCCTTTTACTGTCCGTGCTGTGATATCACTCATACCATCCCGAAATAGACTCACACACACACACAAACACACAAACGCTGGTCAAATCTCAATGACAAGGTCATTTACATGACCATATGTAAACGTCTACTTCCACATTGTTTCTTTTAAAGAAGAACTTCCGGTAGTAAATATCTGTGATTATAATATTTATTTTTTTGGTTTTACTGCTGCTGCTGCAATCTCGGGTTTCACAGTGACCTAACTCTAACTTATCTGTAACACATGTGGCCGTTTCTTGCCTTAATCCAAGAGTTTAGATGCAGGAAAATAGTAATTGACATCACTGTGGGAGCGGACGCCCAGACCCTTTAACCCCCCCACCAATTAGGTATCTCATAAAAGTTTGCCCCCTCATTTATATTGAGGGCCACACATATTAATCAGTGACCAACCACTGACTAACCAAGAGGGAGAATGAAGAGACGTGCAGGGAGAAGTGGGAAAAGTGAGGGATGAATGAGTGATTGCATTGGGGGAGGGCGGATAACGAGGACAGAGGGAGGGAAGGAAGGATGGCTATAGGAAGGGCTGATCATAGACAGCCCCAGTGGGGAGGACAGACAATTACCAGTTGGGGCAGATATGGCGCTGGTCTTGGTGTGTGTGAGAGTTGGTGGAGTGTAAGTGTGAGTGTACAGGGGAGAAGGAAAAATGAAATGAGAACATGCAGCTGGGGAAAAGAGGGTCTTCTTTGGAATGGTTCTCATCCTATCGCGCTGAAGGGAGTTCTGTGGTCTCTGTGGGTCAATTCACTGAGACACTGTGTCAAACATAGTGTATCTGTCATGCGGCGTACCACAGGGATCCGTTCTGGGTCCTATGTTTTTCTCCATATATATGTTACCTCTTGGACAGAACCGCTACAACTACGGTGTCACCTCATAAATTTTGTGTTGTATCAGTATTCCAAGATATTGTCATATGTTGCTGCTAGCATGTGTCTAATCCAGCCTACACATGTGTGTCTCTCTCGTGTTTGCAGAGGAGGGCATCAATCACGAGTGCAAGCTGTGTAACCAGATGTTTGATTCACCTGCCAAGCTGCTTTGCCACCTGATAGAGCACAGCTTCGAAGGCATGGGAGGTACCTTCAAGTGTCCCGTCTGCTTCACAGGTGAGACAGACAGACAGACACAAACATACATTCACCTTCAAGGACAGTGGTACAGGTTACTGCTCCTCACTTGTGTGTGTGTGTTGTGTTTGTATTTACAATGGACACCCAGACACTGACACTTACAGACACAAAACGGAGACACACGTCACACACCCTTTATGATCACATGCACCAACAGCATCTTCTACCTGTATCTGCTCTATCGCACTGCTTATTTTTGAAATATAGAGCACGGTCGACATTCATCTGTGGTAAAAGTGAAGGAATATTTCAGATTTAGCTTCCTTTGTGTTTTTGTTTGGGAATACGCACGCTCACTATACATTAAAGCCCCAAAGTCGTCAGTGCGTAGCACCCAGTGTGCGTTTATCTTGGTAAAAATGGAACTTGAGGCTTGTAATGCCGCTGGAAGCCGGGCGAGCACTTAAATCTTCCCTCACATCAGCTCTGGTACCTGTTGTGGCCCCGAAATGGCTCTCTCTGGGTTCCCCACATCATGATACATTGAGATAATGTGCTGTAATGGCGGCGAGGCTTTTGGTGGTGGGTAAACAGTAAGAACACATTAGGAATATTCATTGTTTTAACATTTCTAAGTGGGAGTGATATTGCAGCAGGGTGCAAATGCCAGAGAAGTACTGGGTATATGTGTGTGTGTGCGTGTGTGTGTACAAAAGTTCACGCAATAACCCCACCAGACAGGTGAGATATGAAGCTCCTCGTACATTAGCAAGCCACTCGAGAGCCAAAACAAAAGTCTGGATGACCAAATGAGGCCTTTGGTGTTTGGAGGTGTGTTCAACACCTCCAGTATTTCACCTGTAACTAAGTCAGCACCTTTGCTCTCCGGCTTCCTTGTTCCATCTCTGAGTTTCTATCCCAACATGCTCTCTCTTTTTCTCTCTCTCTCTCTCTCTGTGTGTCACTCCATCACCCTCTTTTTCCTTTTCCCTCCCTCTGTTGTTGAGTTTGTCTTGTGTTGTGCGCCCCCCCCCCCCCCCCCCCCCCCCCCCCAGGTACACAGCAACGCTTTAAACTTTAACTCTATTCCTCAGTGGCTTATGAATTAGTAAGATGGGCACCACTCCTATGGGGAGGCTTAATAATTCAACACATACACACTCACAGCCAAAACCAAAAGTTTACCGAAACAAAGGGGGGAGAGAGAGAGAGAGAGAGAGAGAGAGAGAGAAAAGTGTATGAAAGGAGAGAGAGAGAGAGAGAGAGAGAGAGAGAGAGAGAGAGAGGGAAAAAAGTGTATGAAAGCGGAGGTTTAAAAAAAAAGCGATAATTTATTGATAAATATCATAAAGTCTTCTGAGGATATCTCTTCCTGTTTTTTCTCCTCCTCTCTCTTTCTTTGTGTTCCGTGTCCTCCCTCCCTCACATGAAGCCCTTTGTTTGCTTTGTGTGCGTTTTTGTCGTTATTGGTAACAAAAAAAAAAACCTCGTTGCCATTTGGTTCTTTGCCCATAGTAGACAGCAACCTCTGCTTTCTGTCCTGCTGTCTGCAGACCAATAGCCGTTAGCCTTTTACATGCTTTTACTATTGATCTGCAACCTGATCAGATTCATGTGATATTCACACACACACACACACACACACACACACACACACACACTGTGTATCTATCTTATACTGTGTTTTCTCCTCCTCCAGTGTTTGTACAGGCCAACAAGCTCCAGCAGCACATTTTTGCTGTCCACGGGCAGGAAGACAAGATCTACGACTGTTCCCAGTGTCCGCAGAAATTCTTCTTTCAGACAGAGCTACAGGTAGGTCGCCCCCGTCCGACCCCAGTGTTGACCTTGACCTGTCTGCGTACTGTTGTGCCCCGGTGGGAATGAGGACAGTTGTTTTGTGCAGGCAGAGATAAACTACCTGACTCGATAGTCGATGGACCGAGGAGACTTACGTAAAAAAAACTATAATTCCGACTCAAACAAGATAAACACTTTTTACTCGGTTCCTCTATTGGTCACTACATCGCTTCCTCGCTTCCTCGTTTCCTTCCTCCAGCTTCTGTCTCTCTGACTCTGTCCTGTTTCGCAGAATCCCCTATTTACCATTATCTTCATATTCTCCCTCCAGCCTGTTTTCATGCCTCTGTCCCTCTCTCTCCATCTCTCCTCATGAGGTCCGAGCAGGGTTCTGTCAGCTTCATGTCATTAGGGTCCAGACGCGTGTGTGTGTGTGTGTGTGTGTGAGTGTGTGTGTGTGTGTTTGCGTGAGGCTATAAGTCACCCTTGAGTAGGTCCTGGACCAGCTGTGGCCAGGTCTGTGATGATGTAAACCCTCCTGTCCTCGTCCATCTCCTCTGCTCCTCTGGTAGCAGACGGGTGACCTGCAGAATCCTCAGGTTAAACATCAGTCCCGTTAAAGGCCAAATCTGTAACTTTGGCTGTCACTCGCCGAATCAAACATAGAGAGAAACACAGAGATTTGTGTAAAAAATTATTTGAAACCAAAAAAAAAAAATGGAGCTGGTGAGAAATAACACCTCTGGCAGGTAACGTGTTCCAGGATGTGGCTCTGTTTTGAAGATTACTTAATGACACACCTGTCACAGGCGACAGGTGCAACATCACAATCCATCACCAAGTGATCAACATGTCTCATTAGCTGAGTACTGGAACTATCATCACCTGCGGTAAATGATGTCTTCATCATCCAGCAGCAACACAACATGTAGATATGAATGTTCTGTCAGAGTGTCGAGGGCTTTCTCTTACACACACACACACACACACACAAATGTACAAACACACACATACTCACCTACACACAAGGCCAGTAGAGGGTGAGCATATGGCTGGCCAGTCCATTTAACAGCAGGGCGACTGCTGGACCCTGTCGGTTAATGCTCACACACTGGCACCTCTCACACCTCACACACTCCTGCCCACCGCCGCACACTTCCAGATACAAACATATTCACACACTAGTGTGTGTCACTCACAAACACGTCTGCACCTCGTCCACATACACTCCATCTAGAATACACCAGACCACCAGACCAGGTCACAGCAGCTGATCACTGAGCAGCCGGTGAAAACAAACAAACAAAAAAAAACGCGGCTGCAGAAGTGAGTCCTGTTCATTCTGAGACTCTGTTGTTTAATGGCGGTTGGTGCGTTACGGCCAAATCACAACACATCACATTCTGCCCCATTTGTCGCCTCTTATGATCAACAAGGGGGAGCTGGGGACCTGTTCTACCCCAGGTCCCCATGTGGTGACGTCAGAACTATTGTATTTGGTTTTAAAAGCACTCAGCTGTATCACTTATACTGTTAAAAAAAAAAAAGTCTAACTACACAGTTTATGATGTTAGTGAACAATGTTAATTATTAACTTCCTGTTTTTCAGCTTCCGTTTGAGTTTGTGTGTTTCGTTAATGCTGAATCAGCCAGATTTGAGTGATGGCGTCTCACAGCAGAGTTTTATGCAGATGAGATGAGTCTTATTCTGTTGTGTTCATTACAGCTACGTTGAGCTCAGTTCAACTTATTTATTTTCTCCCTCAGCTCCTTGTTCCTCTTCCTCTTTGGCTGCTGCACTGTGGCTGTATCCATCTGGTTACTCTTTGGTCCTGGCCCAAGTGTGTCTGTGTGTGTGTGTGTGTGTATGTGTGTGTGTCTCAGTATGTGTGCATCTGTGAAAACTTGAAGCATGAGCCCGACCTGCTACAGCTCCACATCCCCATGGGAGGACTCTCTAAGTGGGCTAGACAGAAAGGCTGACTGAGGGAGATGGAGAGCTACAGCCATGGAGGTTAATGCCACTGCTAGCTGTTATCACGCGTGTGCGTGCGTGTATGCTTGTGCCTGTGTGTGCGTTTGCGTGTGTGTGTGTGCGTGCGTGTATGCTTGTGCGTGTGTGTGCGTTTGCGTGTGTGTGTGTGCGCACGTGCATATGCATGGTGTGGCCTTACTAACATTGTGGGGACCCCGATCTGTTAACACAGTTACGTTATGCAGCCGTTTCTTGCCTGTGCAGAGGTGACAGGTCAAGAGGTCGTTGTAAGGTTAAGTTCAGGTCATGTTGCTGTAAAGGTGGAGGCTGTGTGTGTATTAATTATGGCAGTGAATTAATACAAGTCACTATAGCTTCCTCTGAAGCTGCAGAGACTTTGTGTGTGTGTGTTTGTGTGTCTGTGTGTGTGTGTGTGTGTGTGTGTGTGTGTGCGTGTGTGTGTAATACTGTGTGGATGGATGAAGGAGAAGGTAGAAAAAGCCTGTGGCCTCTTTCAGCCCCTCAGAGGAGCCATATGATGTTGAGCTCTCTCCTTCTCCCTCACTCAGCTCCACACCCCAGGGTCACTGCAGCATGGACACGTCACTGCATCATCCTCTCTCCCTCCTGACTGCACCCCTCCGTCTCCCTCTCTCTCCCTCCGTCTCCCTCCATCTCCCTCCCTCTCCTCCCCTGCATACCACTCTCTCAGTCACCTGCCTTCACCTCAGCTGGTTCCAAAACTCTGAGACCACATTCCCATCCCAATTTACTCTCTCTCTCCATCCTTTCTCCCCTTCTTCCTCTTTCACTCTCTCTCTCTCTCTCTCTCTCTCTCTGACTCCCCCATCTGTCCCAGAAGAACCAGCCCCTATGCATATTTTAGCCCCTCTCCTCTCTTCCTCTCTTCAGTGCCTCTCCCCAGTGCCCCATAAATAGTGCAGACGTAAGCTGGTAAATAAGAGATGTTTTGGTGTGTGTGTGTGTGTGTGTGTGTGTGCGTGTGTGTGTGTGTAAATAAGAAATGCGGTGTGGCCCTGATCAGTGAGGCCCTTCTGGAACTCACTCTGCCTTTACTCCCTGACTTCACAGAGGACTTTTTCTCCCTTCCTTCCTTCCTTCCTTCCTTCCTTCCTTCCTTCCTTCCTTCCTTCCTTCCTTCCTTCCTTCCTTCCACATTGATATAAACACAGTACATGATGCCCAGTATTTTTCGCCGTGTCTGAGTATCTGCAGTTGGACAGATACATGTGGTTGTTGGAATGATTTTCAGAGACAGTCCCTCTCTCTCTCTCTCTCTCTCTCTCTCTCTCTCTCTCTTGTTGAAATCTCTCCAGTTTGATATCAGCCCGACTCTCTCCCCTGTTATGTTACCTGACAGACTTCTTGATCTTCACATTTTTCTTGAGCCTCCAGGGGGAGCTATCCTGCAGCTTCTGCCCTCAACGTTTCCTTCCATCCACTCCTCCATCCATCACTCTTGCACTCCATCCACTCCCGATCATCCCCCTCTTTTTTTTGCCCCTGCATCCGTTGTGCTTCAGTTTCCTTTAGCTCTACTAAATATTTAAACGCTGTTGGATGGATGGATTGCTCGTCGGAGGAATAAACTGGCGGATAAGTGCACTCACTTATCCATCCGTTTATTCCTCTGACAAGCGGAGGGGGTCCTGTTTCTTTGTGTGTTTTTTTTTCCAGATTTTCCCACTGTTGTGTTGGTGATGAAGTAATGAAGAAATGTACAAACAAAAACACAAAGACAAACAGGGATCTGTTCCCTTGTGGTCACAATGGGAAGAACATGTACTGTATACTATACAGTGGAAAACAAAACAATGGATGGGTAACAAAAACAGGCATAAAGAAATCGTCAGTCTGGGAAAGGCTGGTGTTTTACATTTAGACACAGCTGGACGCCGTCCTAACACCAGGGATACGGCTGTAAATCAGTAACATCTATTCATTTCCATGTAGCCAGCGTGGGGCGCTGCAACCTAAAGACATGGACCCGCCTCCTCCACAGTTCCTGCTCCATGTCTGTGGCAGGAAAATGGGAGAAATATTCAAATCGGCGACCTCAAAGCATAAGCACTGAATTTTGGTGGTTAATGCAAAACAGAGAATTTCTGGGTAGAGAGTTCATTAACTCAGGTTCAGATCAGGGCAGTGTGTGCGTGTGTGTGTATGCGCGTGTGTGTATGTGTGTGTGTAAGTGTATATGTGTGTGTGTGTGTAAGCATCTCTGTTCAGCAGTCTGTCTGTGAATAATGTTGTCTTTGTCTTTGTCTTTGTCTGAGCCTCACTGTCTCACTCTAACTGAATTATGGAAAGGTGTGGATGTGGCTGAACTGGCAATAGACTTTGTCTGTGTGTGTGTGTGCGTGTGTGTGTGTGTGTGTGTGTGTCTACGTGTTGCTGTCAGTTGTGATTGTTGTGTCAAGTGTGTTCTCTCTGATCCATGTATCCCTTGGCTGTGTGCATGTGTGTAAACATATATGTATGTGTGTGTGTGTGTGTGTGTGTGTGCGTGT
>JAFBJQ010000176.1:370089-402589 GCA_016785345.1 Trinectes maculatus
CACACACACGCACACACACACACACACACACACACACACACACACACACACACACACACACACACACACACACACACACACACACACACCAGAGGGCTCAACAAAACATGCAAAGCAAGATAAGGGCCATAGAATGACAAATAAGTATTTATCAACCCCAAACCACATATAATCCCTCACATGTCTCCCCATCCTCTCCCCGTCGCCTCGCTCCCCCCCCAATCCCCTCCTCTTTTTTCATTCTCTCATCCACTACTCTTTCTTTTTTGTCTTTTTGTCCTCTAGTGGGGCCTATCTGCAAGAGAGAGAGCGATTAATCTGAGAAAGCTGCTTTTTAGTGGTGGTGAAGGGAGGGGGGGTTGATTGGGAAGATCTCACTGGGAATAGTGTGTGTGTCTGTGTGTGTGTGAGAGAGAGGGAGGGGGGGTAAGGAATGTTTCACACACACACACACACAATCATAATATCTACCAGCTTTAGATGTGAAGCTAAGTTCCAAACCAGCAAATCCAGATTATCATGAGTTCAGTTCCCCACTGTAGTCGATATGAAAAAAATCCTCAGAGGACTAAATATAGTGGGAATAGTGTGTGTGTGTGTGTGTGTGTGTGTGTGTGTGTGTGTGTGTGTGTGTGTGTGTGTGTGTGTGAGAGAGAGAGAGAGAGAGAGTGTGAGTGTAACATTCCAAGTCACAACTGCCAAATTGCAACATGCAATTACCAGTTCAGTATGAATCATGTGATCATGTGCAGTATACTTTCTCCACGTGTTTCAGTCTCACTGCTGCTGTGAATTTTAATTTAGATTTTCTTTTCTTTTTTTTAAAAAAAGGGGTGTTTTGCATTGTGATTGTGTACTGATGTGCGCTGCGCTGATGCCTTTGGAGAGATTTGAGTATAGCCTGTCTCCGAGGTACGGAGACGGTCTGTGTAAAATATGAATCACAGTATCCAAAGACACGAGGGTTTGACAGATGTGAATAAACAAACAGAGATGCTGCGTTTTACAAAGATCAGAAATCCGACCGAACAAACACAACATGACCTGAGATTATTTTGTTGCGTTGTGTTTGAGGACAAGCTATATTTTCCCACCTCTGAAGATGTGATTCTGTTTGTGTGTAACGACGAGTCTATGCTGTGAACTGTCCTCGTCTGTTCTATGGATGAAGCGAGCGGGCCTTGCTGTCGGTGCTGTGGGAGGCTGTTGTGTTTCTGTTCTCTCCTGTTCTATTATTGGGTGGGGGGGGCGGGGTGGGGGCAAGTGGAAAGCACTGTGCACACGTAGCCCATTATTTCTCTCATCATGTGTTCTCACTTTTTCCCTCTCTCTCTCTCCCTCTCCCTCTCTCCCACCAGAACCACACACTGAGTCAGCACGCGCAGTGAGACCGAGGCCCGGCAGGATCTCTCGGCTCAGCCGGGGCCCCCGACCCGCAGCCGGCAGGGGACCCCCATCTCCACATCACAGCCAATCAAAGTGTCATTTGCTACTCACATGTAAAACTCTAACGATCGCGCCACTGGGCGCGGCTATTAGAAGCAGCGGGGGAAGGGAATATTAATGGGATATGCTATTAAATAAAGAAAGTGGAGGGAAGCGGTAAGAGCTAGATGAAGGAAAGAGAAGAGTCAAAAAAGGTATTGTACGTGCAGTATTTTTTATCGCCCCTGCCAAACCTCCCCTTCCCACCGGCCTCACCCTCCTCCCCTTCTCCTCCCCCCTCACCCTTCACCCCCCACTCATGCTTTTTTTTTTACAAATAGAAGAGAAAATGCAAGAAAACACCCCTTGTTTTGAGGTTTTCTTTTTAGAATAGAGTTTGTAGGAAAAAGCATCACGTTCTCGTTCCCTCGGTTGTTTATTGTATTCGACTTCATAGGTGCCAATTTCTTTTTTTTTTCCCTTTCTGCCATATGCGCTTATTTTCTCACATTTCATTTTTGTACCTTTCTTTTCTCGCCGTAAGTAGGTACTTGTGCTGTGTTGTGATTGTTTGCCAGTCGTAATACTCCTAAGTTTTTCCTCCCCCCCAAAAAAACTCCTCTTTTTATGATTGTTATATATATTTTTTCCTTTTTGTAATTACTATGAAAAAAGACATCAAACAAAATAAAGTGCAGAAAACAATACAGATGTTTCTTTTTTTTTGGATTGGGTTTTCCAGTCTCTATGGGACCTGTAATGGTTATTGTAAAAATGAGTATCATCGATTTTAGTGCGTCTGGTCAATGACCGCTTTTTAAATGTGAATTAACCAGATTGCAATAATCTAGTACAGACAAAAAGATAAAACAAATAAATAAATGACAAATAAAAAAAACTTTGGTCTGGCGTGCATTTATTCACAAAAATGCATCTGTGAACTTTCATGCATGTGTTCTGATGTTATCAGTGTCTATATATTGTGTTCATGAAGTGATGGCCACACTCAGCTGGGAACCAGTAAACTCAGTTTAGTGTTTAAAATGGAAGTTTGGTTGATACAGAACAAAGAACCTTACATTATTCACTGAAAACAGAAAAATGCTGTCTTTATTTGATCTGAATTTTATACATTTTTGTGTGTAAATATATGTGTGTCCACTCTGGGGCTTGTTTCACAAATACAAAAATGTTGTATACAAATACAGTTTTTCTCTACCCTTGCCAAGGGTGTAGGCCAGAGGATGTCGCACCCTGCACAGATTAAGCCCTATGAGGCAAAACTGATACGATTCAAATTTGATTGATTGATTATTCTATAGAAAATATAAATTCAAATAGGACAGATTCATGTAGCAGTGTTGTGAGAATGGCACCTTCATTCACAGTGTTAACTGTATTATTATGAATGATAATAATATTACTGACTACTGTTCAAAACATCCTGAGAGAGAGAGGTAAAAATGTACATGTACATACAAATGTAGATGTTTTGGGACGTAACTGGTTGTGTACTTTTTGTACACAGTGTGTAACCTTCTGTTGGAGCAGGATCCATATGTGTGGGCAGCTGAGTTCCTGCAGCCGCTCAGAGCCTCCCTGCCAGAAGGCTGGTGCATGGGGCAGGTTATTTCCTGAAACCAGCCATCTGAACAACCACAACATCACAAGAGGGATCTGTTCAAACCCATCACCACAACACTGAACCTGTTGCTGCTGTACTGCTGGAACAGTGTTGCTTTCCCACTGTTGACTCACTATCGGCATAATATATGGCCTTTATAACTAACATTAACAGTAATTTATTTGAGTTTTAACCTTTATAGGCCTCTGTGGTCACAAATTGGGATTTTACAAGGAGTACTTGAATGCAGCAGTAAAAATGACCACTGTGTAAGATGCATTTAAGTGAATAGGATTTTTTTTAATCCTACAGACAGTATTTGTATATCTTTATATACGTGTGTGTTTGTGTGTGGTACCTAACAAAAAACTTTTTTTTTTGTTTAGGTACCGTCTCCTCTTTTTATTCTAACAGTAAGGTGCAGACGGTGCCTAAGCGGACATGACGCTTCAAGTGGACAATATTGGTAGCAGAAATAAAGTTAGTTAAAGCTATGATCGCGCTCCGTGTGTACGGATCAGAGCTGGTTGTCCTCCGTCCCGGGTGTTGACGTGTGTCAGCCGGTGTGTGAGCCGCAGTAAAGTGGGTCCGTGTGTCGGCGCAGCTCCGTTCGTGCATTTCCGGGTGGCGCGAGCCTGCTGAGTCCCAGCTAGCATCACAGTGTTCAGCCGCTAAGTCCGTCACCGGAGCCTGGGACTCAAACCAAAACCAACCGCCCACTGACCGCGACGTATTCATCATTTATGTCACATAACTGAAAGACAAAGCGGGGGACAGCAGGGCGGGCAGGAGACATGGCGGCGTCGCTTCTCTCCGAGACCGACATCAGGCACCGGTCCATGGCGGAGGAGGATCCGAACGGGAATGAGCACGGCGCGGCTGCACGCAGCGCGGCGCCTCGCTGGGGACCGCAGCACGCCGGGGCTCGGCAGCTGGCGAGGCTCTACTCGTCGGGTGAGAGGCTGTTTATTGTCGCTGTCAGTGATGTTGCTGTTGACACCTGTTATGTTTTGTTTTGTTTTTTTTGTCGGTAACGGGGCTAAAACTGAGACGTGGCAACAACAGAGGCCTCAAAAAGCCCCAGTGCGACAAATCGGGGATAAATGGGCTCAGTGATGATGATGATGATGATGATTATAGTAACCAGAATGCTGATGATGATGTTGGTAGTAACATTTCTTTATACACTGCTAACACTGAAGGCTAAATTAGCATAGATACACCATAATATTTACATTCCTATTGCACGTGGTTCTGTGGGTGTAGCCTGTATTCTACATTTAACCTGCTTTGTACGTTTACATTAAACTACTTAAATGCCTGTTGTCCACAAAGGACAGTTTCCACTTAATTCCTGAAACACCGTCTAACAGTGAGAAATTTATAACCATCATTTATAACTAGAAACAGTGCTAGAAGAAGATAAAGTGGCCCTCTGTAGTAAATAATGCTATACAGTACTGAGGTATACTATACACTATATAACCAAACTGTTATACATTCAACCACTGTGAAATGTAAAACCTTAGTACAACACAGGGGAGTATAGATGATAGATGCGATAGATAGACGTACTTTATTCATCCCCAAGGGGAAATTCTTTATTGCCAATAAATTGAGCTGAAACACAGTTTCGGTAGTAGTTAGGAGGTGTGCCATATACAGGAAGATCCATAAAAACACCTAATTCGGTTTAGTATGTAGTGTATTAGTCAGTCGGCCTCTCTAATAAGGCAGCTGGAAAGCTAATTGTCTTCAGCAAAGAAAGGGGATGATTAGCTGTTTACCTGTCTTTAAGACTGGTAAAAACAAAAGAACTCCCATCATCCCAGGCTAGTACATGAAATCACAATGTTTTGTTTTTTGTGATTGTTTTGATTGAGAGATTAATAGTTCATTAATATTATATCGCTGAAAAAAGCCTTAACATTTTGAAAATGTGATCCTTCAGGCCAAGCTCAATCAAGTAGACATACATTTAAAATGCCTCGAGCATAAAACCTCAAATACCTCAGGTAAAGGCCTTGACTCTCACAGGACAGATGGCTATGTTTTCCAGATGCTAGTGAAGTTGTTGCCCTCAGTCTGGATAGGCTTTTAGTCCTTGGACAAAATCAATATCTGTGACAAAGTCTACAGCAGTAATCCTCAGATCCTGTCCCTTGGGTCCAGAGCATTGCTGCTATTCTGTTTAGATTCACCTGGCGTCCTTGTCTAAATAAATCTCTGATTAGGCATCGAGAATGAAAAGTGCGTGGTGGAATAAAAAATAAGCAGCGGTCTGGTCCCTGGAGACTGAATTTCAGGACCACCGGTGCACAGGCTACAAATACTTTCATGAAATGACAGCGGTTGTTATTGTTGACTGAATTGTGTGCCTCCATCACAACAAAGGCCTGTATGTCACGACCCCGAGGCCATATGTAATTGCCTGCACTGTGGCCTTGTTAAACATTTCCCATCAGCTACACTGCTGCTGCAGCTCTTATTTGTGTTTGTTTCAGTCATTATCTTTTTTGTCCCACACATTCACTTGGCAGTATTTTCTTAACCAGGTCTTGCCACATACACCAATCAGCCACAGCATTGAAACAGCTGAGTGGTCCTAATGTCACTGACTTGGGCCATGAAAAGTAACTGAAACAATATAAGGCCTGGTTACCTGTTTTAGTGTTGTGGCTCACATTGGATCTCGACCCAAGTAATTTTCAACACAAGTTTTTTTTAGCTAGTTTAATCAAATACAAGCTTTTAATGTGAAGTATCTAGAAAAATTCAATTCAGTTCATGTTGTCACTGTTGCTCCATTGACTTGAGCGTGGTGAATGTGCCTAGACCTTAGCACTGAGAACCAGTCTTACCAGTTGTTCACCAGGCTGGACGGTGCCACTTTCTGCCTGACCATCTGCCCTGCTTCTCACTTCACTGCGCGGTTTAATTGCCTCTAGTCGAGCCACTTTGGCCACTTGTTACCCTTTCCTAAAAAAGGAAAGGTGGTCAGTGAAAAGAGAGATTTGCACCAACAGAGGTACAATATTATGAGGTTCATTTGAGGAAACAACATGTGTCATTAGCAACATGTGTCCATTTACTGGACACATTCTGATCAGAATGGTGACGTAAGATATTTTAAAACTAAAATTGTAATTGAGTCTATCACTGTTCAGCCTGGTACAGAACAAAGCCTTCTCTTCAGTTGAGGCTGGTGAGACCTGTCGTCCTATTTTTACACACAGGGAGCAGAGAAGTCACCTTTGTCATTAAGGGAATTGGTTTCGACACTGTTATACCCTGCCATCATATTAGAGAGATAAGCATCTCCACTGTGGCATTGGTAAACAGGAAAGCCTGCATACAGGCCAACACGCGCACACATGTACACGCACACAAGCGCACACGCACACACACACGTTTATAATACAACCAATGTATTTTCATTTATCACAATGCTATTTATTCAGCATTAAACCAACTATTTCATATTGTATGTATGAATATGTTATTTGTGAATGAAACTGATGTACATTTAGCCCAGGTTAAAGATGAAAGACATAGCTTTTTTGATAAATTATTTTATAGGTCATGGAACAACGTGGTGTAACGTATATACATTTGTTTACTGCAGAAACACTCATCGACAAAACGGAAACAGTTCGCCGTGACAGAGGCTTTTGCATCCATATGGGAAACCTGGTTCATGTTTGCTTTGCCAGTGTGTCGTTGTTGAATCGTGTGCTGTTGATTGGTTGAGAGGATCGCATCCATTTGAGATAGTGACACTTAAGCCGCTGTCACTTTGTGGCCACTGAGCCTAGTTAGCAGATGATGATGAAATGTAAAAATAGTCCAGACGAGGACGTGATATAGGCAGCGTTTTGATGCTAAACTCCAAACTGGTGTGTTCATGTTTTTTTAAGGTAACTTTACATTAACTCTCAAATAATACAAATGCAAATGCTAATTCATTAGTTTAAATAATATACAGACTTCCCTGCCATCAGTTATTATTATTAGAAACAGTTGTACTAAAGAAAAGATTAAATCTCAGGCATCCGCAAGATGATCTTTATCATGTCAAATGATAACCCTGAATGATTCACATTAAATATAGATATAACTTGTTAGAAAAATAAAAAATAGGTTTCTTACAACACTGATTATTATTTTACCATTATAGAGTTGAAGCATAAGTAACTATATTTTCTGTATTTTGCTGGTGTTCAGGTGTCTCAGATCAACAGCTTCTGTCATTGAGGGACAATGGCAGCTGTCAACCACGATACAGTCAATTGTCATATTGGATAAACTTTTCCAGAGTGCTGTAAAAACATGGACCCTTGCTGTAAAACCGAGAGAAGAATATGACCGTGTGTGTTTTCACCTGGTAAATCGCCAAATGACTTACAAGCTTTCCCTCATTTCAGACAAAGGGCACAGCAGGCTGCAAGTGGTAGATACGCTCACCGGCGCTAACAATGCTGCCGAGCCATTTTATGGAAACTTAAAAGCACAAATGTTTCCCACATGCTGACAAGTGTCTGTTAAAGAAAAATAAACAGCTAAAATTCAAAATGTCAAAGTGTCCATTTAAGGGACATCACGCTGTTATGTGCTTAGTTGTTTGGGTCCGGTTCGGTGCTGGTAGGAGGTAAATCTAAATAGCAGTTTGGCTTGTTAGAGTTTGAAGAAGTTAGATGAGGCGTTGGCAATGCTCCACAGAGCCAAACATGGGCTCATTACAGCAAAGCTAGGATGGACAAACAGCTGGATGCATCTCTCTCCCCCTCTGTTTGTGCATCTCTCCATTTCTCTCGATTCATCCCCTCGTCTCTCCTCGGTCCTCCCATATGTCTGAAGTGTCACGGTCCACTGACTCTCCTCTCCTCTCCTCTCCTCTCCTCTCCTCTCCTCTCCTCTCCTCTCCTCTCCTCTCCTCTCCTCTCCCCTCCTCTCCTCTCCTCTCCTCTCCTCTCCTCGTTACTCTACATACATGCACATTTTGCAGCATGTCCGAGTCTAATTTCACGAGCGACATGTCTTTGTATTTATCTTATTGTCTGTTGTCTGTTTCACACACACATACTTTGTGTGTGTGTGTTTGTGCATTTGTGAAAGGGCTCTGGGATACATGCTGCATATGTGTTGCCTCGAGTTACTCTGCAGGATGTACTGTCAGTTCCCGTTAAGGATCTAAAGAGTGATACTGATCCTCAAACTGGTTCGGTCCATCTGTCGCCTCACATGTCAACATGGTTCCGTTAAACACACATTAAGACTTTTTGCTTCTTACACGCATGAGTTGTGCGGTTAACCAGCTTTCTTGGTTGATTGTGTATTAACGGGTGTGGCAGTACTTCAACCTCAGTGTGTTAGGGTGAAGTGGTGAAACCAGATGTGCTGTTTAATCAGGTAAAATTAGATATCAAACAGTGAGTCACGTACAGACAAACCTGTCTTTACCTGGGATAAAGTATGTTTTCTTTGAAAGTACATGAAGTAACTTAAAGTCTTGCAGTCATCTTGTGACTTTAGCTTTGCATAGAGAGATGATTCTTCAAGGCGTCAGTGTTTCCAGTCATTAGAGACTCATTTCTCTCAAAGTCTCAGAATGCTGGGCATCGCACTATTTCATGTTCACCCTATCACTTTCCTTTCTACACGCACACTCTCACACACGTTTTAATGGTCCCTGAACTGCTGACCCCAGGGTCATAAAGGTCAGGGGTCAGAAACCATTTGAGCTTGCATATTTGGCCCTCGGGTTCACATGGGCTGTACTTGGCTTTGACCTGTGTGTGTGTGTGTGTGTGTGTGTGCTGCTGTGACCTCATTGTGTGTAGAGTTAGAATCAGCATTCAGATCATTAAACTGCGCTAGGAAGTTAACACAAGTTAACACTTTTGTTTTGTGTGTGTGTGTGTGTGTGTGTGTGTTCTTGTTATAAAAAATAAAAACCGGATATTAGAGTAAATGACACATTTTTACTTTCTCAAATTCTTCCCCTAAAGTTAGTGAACGTATTTTGGTTATTGTTTTTCAGCTGGATGAATATTATTTGCTTTGTGAGCTTTAATGTCTTTACATTTTTAAATAGAGAATTAACATCATTAACCCTGGTTTAAAGAACATTACACTTCATTTTTATAAATCATTATTTCTTTGCAGATTCGCAACTCATTATTTGCTTCACAGTTCATAGGTCTTAAGCGAGCGATATGTTCCCTGAATAGAAAAGAATTCTGTGATTTGTAAAGACACACAAACAAAGATAATGGCACAGTACACACATAAATGTGCACACAAACTCAAAGACGGGCACTAAAACGCACACTCGCAGTGCATCAGTGGCTTCAGGCGAGCCTTCAAGGCAGGATTTTACTTCTGACCTTGACCAACACAACAGAGGAGCAGGAATACTGTGCATTTTCAGAGAGTGTGTGTGTTCAGAGAGTATGTGTGTGTGTGTGTGTGTGTGCGCGCGTGTGTGCGTAATTATCCTTATGAGGGCCACAGATGAATATGGAGGTAGCAGAAAGCCCAGGAGATGAGGGGATGGCATAGAACACACACACTGACACACAAAGAAACACACACGATGGGATCTGTCCATCCTTTTTTTGTGTCTCCACAGGAGAGGAAGGCTGGAGCAGGGCCTACTTACACCGCTCTCATGTGGGTTAAAGTGTCTGCCTTTTATTGTGCCTGGATATATATGCATCTGTTTGTCTGTCTGTCTCTGTGTGTGTGTGTGTGCGTGTGTGTTTGTATGTCATTGTGTTGGTATGCCATTATTGAATCTCATTTGCCACATTCCTCTCTTTGTTGCTGTTGAATCTACAGGGTAATGGATTTATTACATGTGTCTGGGAGGATTGTGTGTGTGTGTGTGTGTGTGTGTGTGTGTGTGTGTGTGTGTGTGTGTGTGTGTGTGTGTGAGAGAGAGAGAGAGAGAGAGAGAGAGCACATCCACATAAATATATACAAATTGTGTTTTGCTTGTGTCTGTGTCTCATTGCTTCATCAGTGGTAGGCGTACTTTGCATTTGTGTTGGTTTTGTGTGTGTATATGTGGGCCTGCGAGTGTGTAGGTGAGTATGTTTGCTTGTCTCCCTGTGTTTTGTGTGTGTGTGTGTGTGTGTGTGTGTGTGTGTGTGTGTGTGTCCACTGAGATCAGATGAAAGGAAAGCAGCCTGTGACTGATCCACTCCCGAACAAGGGAATTCGACCTCCCCTTTTTCCCCCTTTTCTCTCTCTCCCCCTCTTTGTGTGTCTCTACCACTCTTTCTCTCCCCGCTCTTCCCTTTTTACTGTCATCCCCCCTCAGTGTCTCTCTCCCGCGTCTCTCTCTGTCTCCCCCTTTCATTCTCTCTCTCTCACTCGCTCTCTGAACATGTGACCCACTTTTACCACCCACATCCCTCACTCTCTCTTTCCCTCTCTCTCTCTTTCCCCTAGTCCCATCTGAAGACAGTCTGCAGAGAGCAAACCAGGGGACACAGAGAGCGAGCGAGAGAGAGAGAGAGAGAGAGAATCAAAAAGAGGAGCAGAGCTGTCTGTGTGCTGCTCGTACATACACCACCACCTCTGTGATTTGGCACAGTGTGTTAGCACTCTATACATCAGTGTGAATTAGTGTTTGTAAACGGAGTTTATACCTGTGACGGAGCGAAACGACAAGACGGGGGGGAAAGGTGTGGTTGTGGCGTGTTGGCTGATCTGACTCGGGCCTTTGAGCCGCTGTCAGGCTGCTGTTCAGTGTGTGTGTGTGTGTGTGAGTCTTTGTCAGAGGCCCCTTTGGTGGTTTTTAAGTGTGTGCGACGGGCTGGTTTTGTGCCTTTCATTTCTTCCCTCGCTGTGTTTATGTGTTGATTGGTGCTGATTGGTTGTAACAGAATCCTGTTTTTTTCCCCACCACATGGGAATATATCCTGTGTGGTAGAAATATTTAATGACTTTACAGTTATAGATATTGGCACAACACATGTGCAACAGGTCTCATCCTATGTACTGCATCGTAGTAGTGATAGTAGTATTACAGCATACTAGTACAGTTAGTAGTATGAGTACGTGCCCTTCATTGTTTTATTTGCCGAGTACAGTTTTGCCTCCTCACTAGAAAGTTGCACACTGACCTTTAATCCTGTGTCTTTACAGTTACAGGATGTGGATCTTGGTGATGCAGGGCCTGAAAGACTTTAAACATGGCATTATTGTTTACAGTTTCATGAAATTGTTTGAAACTGTTAGCAAGTGGTGTAGCTGAGAGTCTGTTTTTGTATTTTTTGTTGATCTAGGTTAACATTAGCATCTTGTTGCATATTTCACTTCCTCACCTTATTTCCTTGTTACCTGACAAACAGCAGAGATAGTTAATGGGGTCTAGTTTCAGTCTCTCCTCTCCATTAGGCCATTAGTATTCAGGATGCGTCGTCTCCCTGCCTGCTGCCCGCCACTCATTCCCCAGACAGCGAATCAGCCGGCGTTGATTAATTTCAGCCTATTAGCACCCCTCGTTCTCATCCCCCGGCTCCGCCCAGGTTAAATCCCCATGCACACAGGCGTGCACGCTCGCAGGTGGGGGGTGCTACAGGGTGAGCGATGGCAGAGAGGTTGCCAGGGAGCCAGTTGTTGTCAAAACGATATTAATGAGTGCACTGCTCTGGTCCTAAGTGTGTGTGAGGGTGTGTAAGTGTGCATCTTTAAAATGCGTGTATGTATGCCAAGTGAAGGTAACTCTGGTATCTCTGGTATGTGTTCACTTTAGAATGAGAGGTGTGTGTTTGTGCCTGTGCGTGTGTGTGTGATTTAACAGAATAGCATATGTCCATGCATACATACATACATGCTTGCAGAGGCTGTTTCTTGTCTGTCTATAGCTGTATGTGATATCTAGCAATGCCATGGCCTGAGGGACAAGGGCTTATGTGTGTATGTTTGTGTGAGGGTGTGTGTGTGTGAGAGAGAGAGAGTGTGTGTTTGCACTCTGTGGAGGCCTGTCCTAGTTTCCTTCCCCTCACCAGGGAGCCGGAGGATCCAAGGACTGACGCACATCACCTGACAGCCGCCCCAGTGCTCCACGGCCCTGCAACGTTTGTGTGTGTGTGTGCGTGTGTGTGTGTGTGCGTGTGTGTGTGTGTGTGTGTGTGTACATGACAGAGATTGAGTGCCTAAATTTGTGTATGTGTCAGAAGATGTGTGTGTGTAATAAAGAGAAATGTGAGAATGTGTTAGGAGATCCATTAGTTGTATCATGGTATATGTGTGAGTATTGTAGGCTGTGGCTTGTGTGTGTGTGTGTGTGTGTGTGGTTGACTGATCCCTCATGAGTCAGACTCCTGAGGGATCAAATGCACATTTTAGAGTTAAAGAAGTTAAAGAAGAAAATTGACACCACCTTCATATCACTATGTTACAGTTGACATTTCTGTCAGCTGCCAGTTAGCTTAGCTCAAATAGTTCTGTTAATAATATATTTTGTCTTGTACAACTGGTTTCCATATCAAATAGTTTTGAAACTGGTAGATCTCATTCAGGAGCTGAACTTCGGTCTACTCTTGAATTGTCTCTCTCTTCACAGAACTTTGATACTGTCTATTTTAAGAAGGTGAAGGGTCACATCCTATCATTTGTGAAATATCCATAATCACATATTTTAAATCTCCCATGACCACGTCAGTCCATACCTTAGGAGAGGCTGATAGCATATTCATAGACACGCGAGTCTATAGGCGCACGCACTCGAAGGCCCGTGTGCTTTATTAAAAAAAACTGTCATGAATTTCTTATGGGCTGCTAATGCAATGTGATACATCAGGATCTGGACACATTAAAGTTTTAAATGCACATTAGACGGGCAAAGACAGAAGGATTAGTAGAAGGAGGAAGGCGTTGGAGAAATGAAGGACAAAGAACAAAGGAAATGAGAAAAAGAGAAGAGAGATGGTATTATGTTTGTACGTTTTTTTGTACTTTGTCTCTGTAGGTTGTTGAGATAAACTGGGAAACAAATGTCCTGGTTGAGCTGACAGATCAGACAAAATCCGAACACAGGACGGACGGGAACAGACAATTCAAAGAAATGAAAAGACACCAGGAAGGTAATGGAGGAGGATAGGACAGGATATGGTAATGCAGTATCTTGAATCTCCAGCTCTGTGTGGCTGAAAGTTTGACCCTCATGCCGCTCTCTTCATATCGCTGATGTGTGATTTTAGAGTCATACGAGTAGGTTTAGTTTTAGTCCATCTCCCTCTGTCCTTCACTTAATTCTGCTGACCTGAGAGTTTGGTCTTTGCTCCCTGCAGAGGCCTCCCTGCCACCTGAAATAGGGCTTGACTGTGTGTGTGTGTGTGTGTGTGCGCGTGCGTGCCCATGCGGGCTTCTCGATGCTGCGTCAGCGCTGGTGTTCCTCAAATGAGAGGTCATGACCCTGCAGCCTGGAGTACACTTGTCTTCATCTGACTGATTACATATTAACATCACACACACACACACACATACACACACACACACATTCATTGCCGTTGATCCTTGGTAAAGAGTGAATTGTTCTCCCAGTAGTTGAAGCGACCTCACCCAGTTCATTAATGCAACATGTCAGAACCTCCTCTCCTCTCCTCATTTATAGTTTGCCGATGCTCAGATCTATTAATTTTGTTTTCCCTCTGTCTTCTTCAGGCAAGCGGAGTCAGGAGTGGGTGTGCGTGATCCTCTGCCTCTTCCTGTTCATCATCAACTTCTTCTTCCTCCTCCTCCACTTCTCCACCGTTCACATCCACAAGATCATCCTCGGCATCGGTGAGCTGGCACAAACGAGATCATTTTAACACATTTATAGTAAAACAGTTAGCTATGTCAATCAAACAGCATATGTTTTTTTTGTCTTGTGTGTCTGTGTTTGTCTCCCAGTCCTAGGAATTGTGACAGCAGACTTTGCATCAGGGATTGTACACTGGGCGGCGGACACCTGGGGATCTGTGGACATTCCTATTATTGGCAGGGTGAGCAAACCAAGTTCTTGTCTCATCAGGTCACCTCATAGTAAATCCTCATTTTCTGAACTCCTACTTGTACTTATCTATGTGTCTCTACAAGTCCAACCCACTGTACCCTACAAGTCAAATTCATAAAATAAAGTCAGTCAGAGACAAGAGAAATGGTATTGTACCATACCGGTGTCCTCTCTCTGCTGAGACAGTATCACCACGGCAGCGAGGTGGATGCACCTTATTCCCTCAAGCCTCTGGGCTGCTGTATTGACCTGAAAACTAAATGTCACTGTCTCACAGAGGAATCTCCCGGTGGACACTCACTGTCCATGTCCCCAATACAGACAATACATACACCCACCCACATACATGGACACACGCAGTCCATGGCCTCTGCTTGAACCCCCACAACGCGTCACCATGCAGTGCCACAAGATCCACATACATATGTATGTGTATGTATTAAGATTAATGCACGTGCACTTACATTTTGCGTTAAAATACATTTAATGCGCACGCATTTCCCCCCCAGCCAATTAGAATAAAGGTTAATCTCATTTCAGCCAATTAAAATCTGTGTGATCAGGTGCAGCATGCAGATTGGCTCATGTGAACTTTGTTATGATTAATGAGATGAGAATTTAGTGTATGTGTGTGCATGCGTGTGTGTGTTTATATTTCCTCAGCTGTTTCTTATGTTTATGACATATTCACTGTTAATAAGTAAAAATGCTGAAATGTTTTGTGACTTTAAAAACCCAGTTCATTCAGTTATACTGAATCCACGTGGCGTAAACGTATGATTTATATTATATTGTTATATAGGAAGTAGTTAATTAATTGTTGTTTATCAAACCTGTGATGATTTTTATTATAAAGATGTGCTCATTTACATGAAAATGGGTTTGCTTTTATTTTTATATATTTATATAAAAGTATATTTTCATGTGATTGCAGGTTACTCACATTGTTTGTGTTGTATACAATTGACACAACCTGTTGATGGTTTGGTCCAATGCAAAGTATATGAAAGTTATTGTATGTTTAAAATTCTTTGGAGAAAAGACAAAGTATCTTAACACACTCTGTTAAAGAAGCAATTCACAGCTTTGTTTTTTTCTTCACTGTAACAAAGCAAAAGCTGTGCTAATCACAGGAGGCTGGTGGTTTTAAGGCTTTGTCATCACAGCTTTTAGATAAATCCCAGCACTGCGGTTGAGTTTGACGCTAATTGGCTCCAGATACCACATTATTGACAGCCTGTTTAGCGTGTGATGAATTCTAATGGTTGATGTCATTCTGTTTTGATTTGGTGTTGATTAGGCTGTAGTGTTAGATTTTCTCTCAGTTTTTTTCTCCTCGTGACCTCATCCTGTATGTGTGTGTCTGTGTGTCTGAACCTAGCCTGAGCATTATGGTGTTATTTCAATATAAATAACAGCACATTTGCGTACATGCATTGCACCATCAGTGGACAGTAAACAATGACTTCTGGATCCCCATGTTACTTTTTGTGTTTGCTGAAGGCTCTGTGTGATTTGATGTTTATTTATGATGTGGGATTTTATTGGGGTTTGGGATAGTTACCGGGACCAAAAGCACAGCGGAGGTCGCAAATTTGCATGGTGTGACGGACACTGTAGGAGACTTCTAATAAAGACTTTAACTGGAAGAGAAGAATGGACCTTTGCGGAGAACAGAGGGGTGACAATAGGCTGGTGGAACATAAAGTGTGTGTGTGTCTGTGTCTCTGTGTGTGTAAGGAGACAAAAAAAACAAGGCATACACCTTAGTTGTATCTGTGTCTGTGTGGGTTTGGAGACTGAGAATAAAGCGGGCCTGTGGTCTCGGTTAAGGTTAGTTTGAATATCAAAGACGAGCACGATGTGGGACACCTGAGGCTAATAGTGGCTGCCGCTATAAAGCCAGATGAAACATTTGAAGCCAGTCCTGCCCTGAGTTATTTGTTGGTTCTGTTGTTTATTCCTCTTTTGCTTTTCTCCTTTATATGTAGTATCTGCTTACATGTGAACGTTTGTTTCTCATTTTATAGACAATGTGTAGAAGCATTAACACAAACGCAACATGTGTTGTGTTCACGTGCGGACTCCATAAATGCATCATCATGAGCGAGCTAAAAGCCAGAAGAGTCTGTCATCAAAGGACCATAGATAACATTCCCAGGCTGGACACTGGATTTACTGTCCATCAGAGTCTTCAGGATCCGAGAGTCAGTTTTGCTTTCCAATTCCGCATAAATTATTATCAACAAAATCTCAGGTTGCAGCCTCACCAGAGATCTTTTTAATAATAATAATAAATACAAAATGCACAAATACACAAAAAGAAAAGCTGCCAGGTCAAATAAAAACGTATTATGTATAAAGAATAGTGTTTATTTTTCTGTCGTCATCATGTTGTTGACTAAAATTACTTAATAAGTTTAATGATATATATTTTTTGCATGTTTTGCTCAAGCACTCGTCTTTTTAAAAGCCTCTGTCCTTTTTTTACTGGCGTCACTCTCCATCTTTTTCTTTAACAGTTGCATCTTCAGCGGAGATGTTTCTTTTGTTGCTCCTGACTAAAGAGGCTGATTGGAGCATCGATGGGGTCAGTTTCTTCTGAAAGGCCAAAAACAAAGCGTTGTTAGAAAGATCTGGCCAAAAAAAAAGAAAGAGGGAGCAAAGAAAGAATAACTAACAAAAGGGGAGCCGAAAATACAGCGAAAAGGTCGGGAGGACATGAAAATAAGAAGGGGGGTGGAAGGGCGTGTCTGTCCAGCCAGTGGGACAGAGTTGGATGCTGGGGCGATGGGCGATGTGAGCTGGTGATTAACGAATGTCGTGCGAGGCGGGCCGTTAAACGGTGTGGGATTAGAGGACACGCAGTGACCGGTGGCCTGCCGTTAGCTGGGAGCACTGATGCCGCCCTGCTCGGCACGACCTCCGCGGCTTAGCCGGCCTTTCATCTGGCTGAGGGCTGTGGCAAGAGAAGGGGGGCGATGGGAGAGGAGAGGCGGGGGGGAGGCAGATTAGAGCGGAGAGGGGTATGTAATTGTCAAGTTGTCAACAGACAGTTTCTGTGCTTGCAGTGGCACCTACCGATGATGTTTGCAGATAGGTGTGTGTAATTGGTTCGACCAGCGAACACAACAATAATGAGATTTTGTGCTCATGACTCCATGACTATACACACACACACACACACACACATACACACACGGACACACACACGGACACACACACGGACACGGACACGTTTATACTGTAGCAATAATGATGCAAGCTTTCCCCTTTTTTGCCCATACCACAGAGAGAAATAAATTACCTTTATCCTGTTTGTGCATATGTGCGTGTGTGTGTGTGTGTGTGTGTGTGTGTGTTTCTTTTTGTTCTCTTTTGTGCTGGAGATATTCAGATTCAGTCTTTCATTTGAAACCCCCATGCTCTCACAGACAGGTGTCTGCCTCTGCACGGTGCATGTGGGGTTTGCTGCTGTGTGTACGTGAATGTGTGTGTGTGTGTGTGTATGTGTGTTTGAAGATCACATTTTTGAGTCGGTGCTGGGCGTCCATGGGTCATTTGTGTGTGTGAGTGTGTTTGTGTGAGTCGACTGCTGTTCTGTGGTTTATTAGGATGCTGGATATGAGCTTTGGGGTTGTGCTGGATGCTGGGCGCCCCTGTGTCCGTGTATGTGTGTGTGTGTGTGTGTGCACATTTGATCTGCATTTGTATAAGGTTTGTAAACAATGCTTTCCAGTGTCTGTTTTGTGCATTCATTTAAGGTGATGTAAATCCAGTAGAAACATTTAGCAGTGATTTTTGTTTAAATTAATTACTGATCATTTGCTGTTTATTTAAAACTTCAACATTTAAGTTCAATATATGCTTATATTGTGCCGCTTCATATAAAGTGTGGAATACAAAATGTTTTCAAAATATAATTGGCTTTGGTGGTGGTGGCAGAGTGTGTGTATGATAATTATACATCGTTACAGTCTAATGTGATGATCTAATGACAGCGTTGTCAGTGTGGTTTATATCTGTCCTGACCCTCCGTCTCATCGCAGGCGTTTATTCGACCATTCAGGGAGCACCACATCGATCCCACCGCCATCACTCGCCACGACTTCATCGAAATCAACGGAGACAACTGCATGATCTCCATCCTACCACTTGCTCACATGGCCAACAAGTTCCTCACATACACACCAGGTAACACAGTCTGTTAAACTGTTAAGTGCATGACTGAGCGAGTCCCGCTGTTGTGACCTTGAAATTGAAGTTGCCAGGTCTCTGGTGTCGTCGTATCCTGTGTGAACCTATTTTCTCATTCACATTATTATCACCTGTGTGTAAGACACTCGGGGGAGGAGGGTTAACACCTGCAGAACTTTGAGCTATCCCCCCCAAGATATCTCACCCCATCCGTCTCTGTTCAGATTCTGCAACACAGGAGTTCGAAATGTTACTGCATGGTTGTTATCCCTCGCTGGCTTCAACAGTTCATTAACAGTTTGTCTGTACGCAGATTTATAAAGCTGTAACGTGAGCGCTGAGTATCTTCAGCTGGTATTCTGGTCTGTGAGGCGGCTGAAGTGGGTCCATAGGTCACGGTGCGTTTGTTGGTAATTATGTGCACTGACCTTACGAGTGTGGGGGCATGAAGGGAGGGACTGAAGGTGGAAGATCAGCAGGAACAACCTGTTATTGAGAAGGTGACATCTCCACCTTCCATGTCTGCACAACATGGAAGAGGTCACTGCTGGGTGGAGAATGGAGGAGTAGAAGGGAGACGTGGGGGCCGGTTAGTCCACAGGAGGGATCAGCGAACAAGCTGGGAGAGGAAAAGGAAAGATTACAGGGAGGCGGCAGTAGCGAGGTCCACGTGTAGGTGACATCCACACCTGTCATGTCAGGCACCGCGGAGAGTCAAGAGGTCACGAGACGGAGACGGCGAGAGATACAGTGACATCTACACCTGTCATGTCTGCACCTCCAGAGGTCAGTGCTAAGAGTTTGAGACGAAAGGTGAGAGTGCGGGGGGGTGGGGGGGGTGGTTACAGGGTTGTGTAGTGGTGACATGACATCTAAACCTGTCATGTCAAGCTTCTGGCGGTGTCAAGCGGTCACCAGACAAAGACAGAGGCTGAAAACAGGGAGGTGACATCTCCAGCTGTCGTGTTTGCACTTGAACTGGGGTCAGGGGGGCGCTGTTTAAACCAACGCGAGGGAAGGAGGGATGGAGGCAGACAGAGAAGTGGCACAAACAGGGAGGCTCAAACAAAGAAGGAGAGCGAGCAGAGTGAGAGGCACGCTGCAGAGTAACATCCACAACAGAGTGTGTTCAATGACAACAGCAGCAGCCGCGTTATAATAAACTGTGCATGAAATTCCTGTTTGTGTGAGTCCAGACCCAGATCAACACACATCAACGCTGCCATGAAGAACCACCCCCGGATTCCTCTGACACTGACACTGTGTGACTCAAATCGGCAGTAGCGAGGTCCACGTGTAGGTGACATCCACACCTGTCATGTCAGGCACCGTGGAGAGTCAAGAGGTCACGAGACGGAGACGGCGAGAGATACAGTGACATCTACACCTGTCATGTCTGCACCTCCAGGGGTCAGTGCTAAGAGTTTGAGACGAAAGGTGAGAGTGCGGGGGGGGTGGGGGGGTGGTTACAGGGTTGTGTAGTGGTGACATGACATCTGAACCTGTCATGTCAAGCTTCTGGCGGTGTCAAGCGGTCACCAGACAAAGACAGAGGCTGAAAACAGGGAGGTGACATCTCCAGCTGTCGTGTTTGCACTTGAACTGGGGTCAGGGGGGCGCTGTTTAAACCAACGCGAGGGAAGGAGGGATGGAGGCAGACAGAGAAGTGACACAAACAGGGAGACTCAAACAAAGAAGGAGAGCGAGCAGAGTGAGAGACACGCTGCAGAGTAACATCCACAACAGAGTGTGTTCAATGACAACAGCAGCAGCCGCGTTATAATAAACTGTGCATGAAATTCCTGTTTGTGTGAGTCCAGACCCAGATCAACACACATCAACGCTGCCATGAAGAACCAGCCCCGGATTCCTCTGACACTGACACTGTGTAACTCAAATACAAACAGTAGAACTCATTTGAAGACATTTTAATGATCAATTCAAAATAATACATTACACTTATCTTGATGCATGCATTATGATAACACAATGTTAACGTTTTAGGCAGAATCACAACTTTGTTTTTTGTGAATTGGTGTTGGAGTGTGTAAAAGCACAGTTCCTGTGCCAGTAAGTGCTAACGTAAAGACCAAATATATCTGCATAGAAATGGAGTCTCATTAAAATAACATTAAGATAAAACAGGAAAGATCTTAGTTCCCACTCTACAGATGTTGAAGTGTCGCGTCTCAGTGGGTAAACGGAAAACTATCTTTGTTGTGGCTGTTTAAATATTTAAAGGTGCTGATTAATAGTTATGTTTTACCATCAGTAGGTACACGATCGATAAAGAGCAGAGTTTTGTAAACTTGGCAGTGAAGATTCTGTTTTACATCCGTTCCAAATAATTTTATTCTCTTCGCTCATCATCCGACATATCTATCGTTATCATTTCCTCCTCTCTCTCTCTCCTCCCTGCTGCCTCTCTTCTCCATCTTTCTTCATTTCTGCTGAACTTCCCTCTTGTTTTGCGTCCTCCCCCTCGGCCTCTGTGTCTCTCCGAGGCTCCGTTCAGCGTCCTCTCTGTGGGAGCAGTTTGCCTTGGTGCTGGCCCTCTTTATTACACTAAACACTCTCATCAGTTATTCTATTAACTTTACCCTTTCCTCTTTCTTTGTTTTTTTTTTTTCTTTTTTCTCTGCACATAAACATCCGTCTGTTTCCTCCCACCTGTCAGAGGCCTTGGCAGCGTCCTATCCCTGGGACTGCTTTGTCTTTGCCTTGGCTTTTTTCGTCACGCTGACCAACCAGATTCATAAGTGGAGTCACTCCTACTTCGGCCTCCCACGCTGGGTCACGCTGCTCCAGGACTGGCATCTGGTGTTGCCACGGAAACACCACCGCATCCACCACGTGTCGCCGCACGAAACATACTACTGCATTACCACAGGTGAGAAGTGGTTTTGCCACGATTAGAAGTCAATGGAGTTTGTTTGCACGGCCGACACCCTGACCCCTGTAACATTACTTTTCGGTACTATCAGATGTCTATTAGCGTTAATACTGTGGGCGGCCATTTTAGATTGCCACAATTAAGCCTGATGACTCCAGAATGATTTCACTCGCACTTCCCGGTAGATTCAAGTAAAATGGCGTCTGTGTGCCTGTCTGTCTGTCTGTCTGTCTGTCTGTCGGCTTCTTATAAATAACTGAGAGGAAATGTTCTGTTTGCGTGCGTGTTTGTCTGTGGAGACACGAGGCCTCTGTAGCACATCCACATTCCGTATTCTGCCTGCATCTGGGTGAGAGGGAGGGAGAGAGGAGGGAGAGGAAAGCGGGAGGATACACAGGGGGAATTCAGCTTGTACGTCACCCTGCGCCCCTGTGGACGACAGATGTGTGGGTGAGCGAGTTGGGGGGGCGGGGGGGGCGGGTTGGCACGGGGAAAGTGTGTGTTTGTACACGCACACACTCGCGCCCGTACATCTGCATACTTGAGCATCTGTGTGTGTACCAGTCTTTTTGACCTGCTCTTCAGTCTATAACCTGTGTGTGTGTGCTGTGGGAGGTGGCGGTCGGGGGGCCCATAGGGGATGGTGACGGCCCCATGCTCCCCCAGCCTGGCTGCCGAGGCCCCCTGCGGACGACAGATGTGTGGGTGAGCGAGTTGGGGGGGCGGGGGGGGCGGGTTGGGGGGGGGGGGGGGGGGGGGGGGGGGGGGGGGGTTGGCAAGGGGAAAGTGTGTGTTTGTACACGCACACACTCGCGCCCGTACATCTGCATACTTGAGCATCTGTGTGTGTACCAGTCTTTTTGACCTGCTCTTCAGTCTATAACCTGTGTGTGTGTGCTGTGGGAGGTGGCGGTCGGGGGGCCCATAGGGGATGGTGACGGCCCCATGCTCCCCCAGCCTGGCTGCCGAGGCCGGGCCTGGATTCCACTGGGGCTCGCCGAGCTGCCTTTGTGTTCGCCACCGGCTGACAATCCCCATGTATATTTAATGCTAACCTGCTGTCTGTTCTAACAAATAGGACTTCACAGACACAGGGGGGCTGGGGCGGTGGGGATGAGGGTGAGGGTGGGGGGGCAGGGGAGGAAGGGAGGGGAGAATGTGGGGGTGGGGGCTAGGAAGCTGGGATTTGGAAGAAGACAAAAAAAGGAGAAGGATGTGGAAAAAGAAGATGAGGAGGTGGAGAGAGAGAGAGAGAGAGATGGAGTGAGGGAAAGAGTGAAATCAAACCTCTGGCTCCTTCATATCTTCCAGCTCAGAGAGGGTCACTGAAGGGACACACACACCAACACACACACACACACACACACACACTTCCCCACAGCTATAGCACGCACCCTATGCAAACACGTCATGGGTGGTGGTGTTTGAGCATCAGACAAGGGTTTGTTAAGTACACACAGCTCATGTGGATGTCTCCATTTGCTTCTTGTCTGTGTGTGTGTGTGTCTGTGTGTGTTTACAGTTTTGTGCGTTTTTGTTGACAGTAGGCTTGGATACGTGAAAATTCACGTATGCATTTGTAGCATTGTTCTACGTAGAAGTGTAGTATGTGTGTGATGGGGGGTGGGGGTGGGGGTGGGGTCTGGTAATAATGTTAAAATGGCTTTTCATCTCGTGTATCAGGGGAGTCCTCGGCTGCCTCCAAAGCAGTAAAGCCATAACATGTGTGTAACATGCTCAGCAAAGACATGGCCGTGTGCGCGCGCGTGTGTGTATATGTGTGCGTCACGTGTATTCACAGGGACTACTCACATGCATTTATGCATACATATTTATGTGCATGTTCATGTGTACTTTGGCCTGCATCCATATACTACATTAATGTACTTACCTCACACATTTATTGACGTACATGTAATTAATTTCCTCTGAATGTTTATAAAGTGCACATTCATTCACCTCTGCGTTATGCCTCAGGTTGGTGTAACTATCCGCTGGACCAGCTGGGCTTTTGGAGACGGATGGAGCAGCTGATTGAATACCTGACGGGGCAGAAGCCCCGGTCAGACGACATGGCATGGGCTAAGAAGACCGACTGATAAACACATCGATACACATTAGAATAGATGGAAGAATGGGCTAAACACACACATGGTGACAGACGTGGAAAAACGCACACACACACAAACACACACTCGTACAACTTACTTGTTTCTCTGCGCTTCTTGCTTTTTTGCTTAAAAGCAAACAAATGTGTTTGCAGCAAAGTTGAAATGTTCGATTGATTTCTGTTTGTCCTGACTTCTGTAGTTGATCAAACTCTTGAGAGAAGATGGGGAGATTGTTGCCGGTAACAGCCAATTAGCTTGTACGCCTGTTTAACCAATGAGGTGTGGTGGTGTGTAGGTGTAGAGGGTTTCTGGAGGTTGGGCTCTCCAGGAGTGACACCATACACACCTGCACACAGTCTCACACTCACAAACATACACACAAACAAACAAGTGAGCAAGTCTAATGTTTCTTACCATTTCTGATTTCTTCTCATCTGCTGTTTTAAAAAGTTGTTTTTTTGAAAGTTTTTTTAGAAACACAACTGTCCTGTTTAAACTCAAACCTATGAGCTTGTAAAAGAAGAAATGGAGGCTTATAAACAACTTTCCACTGCAGTCATTAGTAGTTTAGAATTTTTTTGGCCATTTGACAAGCTAAGTGTAGTAAAGAGACTTTTAATGTTTTTTTTAACTTATAAAGCAAAGCAAAATCAGAAATAAGCCACTTTGTCATTCATTGTTTCTTCACACATGACATTGTGATTATGATACGATCCACCTACCAGCAATTTCAAAGCTCTGTAATTAACTCACACATTTTATTTTTCATGTGAAATTATTCATACAAATATCTGTTTCATCTTTTTTTTAAACCAGTATCTTGACCTTTGGACAGAGTCAGATAAAATTGTTTCTTACGCATTAGACAGATGGAAACTAAACCAGTGGTTTTGTATTACTGTTCCCTGAACATACCTGCAGCCAGAGAATTAAGCCAGGAGGTTTATGGCTGTACCTCAAAGAGCTGAAAATGAGCCCTATATGTGAGTGTGTGTATATATATGTGTGTATGTATACACGTGTTTATTTAAACTTAAAAATGCATGCATGCATTGTTATCATATGTTTTGCACAACTATTTTTTTTTTACCATAAACACACAGCCAAAACAGTTGGAGTCGTGTTAGACATGTCCATTCACAGCTGTGTCCACATCCTAAATCTTCTCATAGACAAGACATGTAAATGTTTCTGCAAGATGCTGAGTGTGCATGCAGGACTGCAACTGTAAATATTAAGCATTTGACAATAAGAACTGTGTCACAAACCTCTAAACTGGACAAACTGTTAGTTTTTTTGCACCAGGCATGAAGGGTATATACTTACTGAGAAAACCTGACGCTCGTAAAATGCAAATTAAATCTGTGGTGTCTCTGATTTTTGTTGACGTTTCACACTGTGACATGTGCACTTTAGTTGGCTGTTACTAACTCGACTTCAGAGTCTGGCTCTTTGTAGTTTTATGTCTTGGCTGAAAATCCCTTCAATCATCGAAGGTCAACAATAACGGCACTTTATTGTTTCACTGGGTAAATGTCTGAAAACATTTCCTACAGGCACCTGTTCACTCACCATCATGCGCACACTAATTAAATCATGTTTCACCTGCACACACAAACACACAAGAAATCTGTTGAATGCAGACAAACACACACAACACATGCGCTCTCTCATTGTGTACTCTTGTTCTCTCCGGCTTCATAGTTTTCTATTTTTTTATTAACGAATCAAGCCTTGTATAGTTAAATCTGTATGTTCCATCTTGCAGCTCAGTGCTCGCTGCTCGTCTGCCTTAATGTTTTTATCTGCTCTTTGATTTCAGTAAAGGTTTATTATCTCCACCTGTTGACTCGTTGTGGTTATTGTAACACAACCTCATATTCAAGTGAGAACGAATAAGGAATCTAGCGTTTTGGCCGTATGTTGCTTAAATGGGTTAATGCGTCCCTTTTGTTTTGTTTTTTTTTATTTAAGTTACCAAACATCTAAAAAAAACTATGTGAAGAAAAAAAAGGGGGAAAAAGACAATGGACATAAGGTTACCTGATGAGAACTTGTCTTTTTTTTTTTAATTTTTTTTTTTTTTGGGGGGGGGGGGGGGGGGGGGTTATGGGGGGGGGGGTCAGGGTTAATGCAGTACCTGGCTGAAAATATCAGTTGAGGGAAAAATGTGGCTTTACTTTACTTTAAAGCCACTGCTGAACCACCACCGCCCCCTAGTGTCGGCATCAAGTCTCTTACAGCTTACTGGATCTGCTCCTGTATAAGTGGCATCATGACCCCCACATATCGGTTCAGTGAGTTTCACCTCCCCAGGAAGCCCCCTGTTGGGGGCGCAGCTGCTGCAGTGCCCCCCTTAGCATCCTGCTGAGAGCCGGACGTGGGGCCACAGAGGGACAGGAAGGTAATTAGAAAGGAGAGGAGACAAGGACACACAGAGGCTGTGTATAAGTGAATCAGGCTTTTATGTTTCTATATTACAGCTATATCTGGGTTTAAGTGTGTATAGACAACTGAAGAACCAGACTCACTGCTGCCAGCTAGTGGCCTGAGTGACGTCTAACTTCAGGTCACTCTTCTTCTCTTGACCTGATGACCTTTCACCTTGTGGACAAAAACAGCGGAAGTTGGACAGTGAGTGTGGTGTTGTAAATAAGACGCCGCATTGAGCGCTGAATCGTACGTCAACGTCGCTGCCATCTTGGATGTGGCAAGTGAGATTGTATTCTTTTCCAAGGTTTTTAACTTAATAACAATACCATTACATACTTGCCAATATCAGTTTTGTACAGTCGAACTTTGTCATCCTATGGTGACTGGACTTATGTGAATATAAAAACCAAATCAGTGAAATGTAAACGTTAGTGCTCTTTATTCAGAAAACCCTCATGTCGCATCTACATGTCAGGATCTGGTTATTATAGACACAGATTAAATGTTAAATATGAATATTTAAATATGTATCATTACAGTAACAGTGTTACACACATTAGTAAACACTATTACTATTACGTATTATATGTATGTATGTGTATATGTACTAGTACATATTACTATTACTATTAGTAAACACTCATAAAAACATTAGAAAAAAAATGTTGGTTTGGTGATTACTTATATCCTAAACATAAGGAGTAAACATTTATAATCATCACTTACAAGTTACATACGTTGTTTTTAGTGCCCATTTGTTCCCATGTATATTAGTGTGTGTGTGTGTGTGTGTGTGTGTGCGTGTGTGTGTGTGTGAATGGCTGAATAAGAGGCATTAACTTAAAGCACTTTGTAGAAAGGCGCTTTATGAAGTTCAGTCCATTTCCTTCTATTAGTTTACGGGCAGATCTGCCACATCCAACATGGCGGCCTATAAGGTTGTAAACAGTCACCTGACTGTGACGTATGGGGGAAGTATGTGTGTGGACGAGTGTCGGAGGTCAGAGGTGAAGTTGGATTGTTTTTGGTGTTAATGGCGGGAGCCATAGGGCGGGAGTGGTGATTTTGCCGAGCGGAAAGAAAGTTTGTCACATTAGCTTTGTGTTTTAGCCGCGGTCATGCTAGCGCACGTGACAGAGCTGAACATGAAGCTACAAGCTAAAGATCGGTTTGTACACGACACGTGTTCAAAACGTGAAAAGCGTCAAAGTCAAACGGGATTTAAAGGACAATTTCACTCAACTGTGTCAAACTGGAGACGTTTTATGCCTGAATTAATGAGACAGCGTTGGAACAGACAGAAGATGTCGGTGTTATTGGACTACACACATGTGTGATGAAGATAAACACAACAGGCCACTGATACTCCAGCTGACAGACACACACCTGATGGAGCACTGGCACCACAGTCTGACGCACTGTCCCCATGAAGTCCAGCAATGGTGAGTTTTTATTTATTTGTGATTTTTCTCTTTTTTAATTAAAGAGTGGAGACATTGGAAATAGATTTCACACAGGCTCGCTCATGCTTTCACCTCATTGAATCATGGGCTTAAAAACCAAATGAGAAAAGTTTGCCCGTCCATGTTTTCACATCACAGAGACATAGTAACATGGTGTTGTGGTGTTATCTTAGCAACAGTGCTGTCGCTATACCTGCTGATTAAACAAGTCATATTATGTTAATTGTTTAAGGTCACAGTTTTTGTGTTTTTGTTGTTGGGTCCCTTAATAAGTTAAATAAGACCAATTTTAGGTGAACACAAGTCAGTCTCTACCTGTATGTGAAGTTGTGTTGATGTTTGTGATATTTGTCAACACATCCATCATCACATGTTATTAGAAGCTTTTACTGGAGAGTTTGATTCATATTCAATTCCGGAGGAAATATAGATCAGACACTTGCTCACATAAACAAGGACTGTCTCTATTGCACGCACACACACACAGATGCACAGACACACACACACACACACACTTCAGGGGATGTGTCATGTTGCAGAACCCTCGCTGATCTCACACATCTTCATATAGCTCACAGTAAGAGCTCCTTTGTCATTCCCACATTACTGCCATCACTTCCACTGTTACAGCCAGCGCTAACAAGACACACACGTACGTTGGCCTTCCTCTCATTTACACACACCGATGCACACACGCGCGCACAAACACACACACATGCATTTGTTCTCTGCATGGTGGTGACATATTGAATCTCACTATGCTGATGTGCTTGGCTGATCAGTGCGTCATGCTGGGAGCTATTAAAGTTTCTATCATACACACTGAGACACAAGTTGATGGCAGCACTTGCAGCACAATGCGGCGTTTGACTTGAAGCATCATTATAATATGATTGTTCCATATCGACCCAGCCGCGGCCTCACACAGCACACGGCACATATACATGATACATGATGCATGAGCAGTGTGTGAAAACACTTCAGCTCTTCCTGTAGCTTCGTTTTCGTTGTTGTTGTTGTTGTTGTTGTTGTTTTTGGTGGCATCAATTTGCACAAAACATTTGAAGCTTTCATCTGGGATCCATGTTGGCAGTTTGGGTCAGTGGACTCATGTTGACAACAAATTCTGTCCCCGTCCACATGGTTCCTGTCTTTAGTTGTCCAGCGTTACAAAGCCTACGTCCATATTGTGTTTATTTGCTGAAAACCTGCTGCATGATTGGCTGGTTCAGAAACTGTACCGGTGTTCCTAATAATTTGCTAATAAAGTGTAGCTAATGAGTGACAGTGACTCCTCTTCTCATGACATCTGTATGTGTGGCTGCAGGTGACGTGTGTCAGACGGGGTGTAAGAATCGCACAATGATTCCTGTTTCAGATCGAGGTGCGTTCACACCCTTCTCAGGTGAGTGAGTGTGACAGGATGGGATGAGGGGGGAGGCGGGAAGGGGGGAGTGGGTAAGAAAAAAGGGGGCGTGGTTTCTAACATGGGACCTGGTGATGAAGTGACACAGGACCACTGGGACCTGGGCACTGTCAAACTGTCACACCACTCCCACTCACACACCCTGGGCATGCTAATTAAAAGTGTGCACTGTGTGTGTGTGTGTGTGTTTGCATGCATGAGTGTGTGCGAGGCCATAACAGAACTGTTAGAACTGTTCTTATGTCATGGAGTAAATCATCAGGAATCAGAAACAGGGTTTTGTCTAGTTCTTGTCCATGTTTGATATTTGTTTGATACAAGTGAAACCTCCATTTGAACGTCCAGCAGATGGCAGCATTGCACCTCAAACTGCAAAGATGTAAACTTCCAACAGTGAAAAGCCCCAACGTAGCTGAAATACTGATGTAAACACTGATACCAGATACTGTTATTTTCACCCTTATCACAAAAAAAAAGACAAATTGTGTGGGAATTGTGTGGCTGTGATGTAGGTTTGCGTTTGACCTTATTATTGTAGCTTAAATCTGGGGAGTCACTTGTCTGTCCATCATCCCAGTGCCACTTCCTGTCTTTACCCCTCTGCTCTCTCCCTCCATCACCCAGCCATCATGTTTCAGAAGAAAGAGAGGTGACTTCAAGTGTTTTTAATCACACAAACATGTGAACATGTGTTGTGTAATATCTAGTAAATCTACCAAAAAGAAAGAGATGAAGCCCAAATGAGCTGAATGAATTGGAGGGAGCAGTGAATACAAAGGGTGAAACGAGGATTAATAAAGAGAGAGAGAGAGAGAGAGAGAGAGAGATCTGTCTGTGGGTTGAAAAGACGTGGGCTGTTGTTTTATTTCCTCTGTGGGTACACAGCAACAGCGCTGTCTATCTGAGGCGCTGACACAGCAGAACTGTGAAGAAACATTGTGTACACACACACACACACACACACACACACACACACATATGTGTACATGCACCGGACCCGTGTACATGTTCACACATACAGTAAAATACACACAGAGTGTAATACATAGACCAGAACACAGGAACAGACTTTCAAAGCGTACAGAACTGTTTGTAAGTGTGTGTGTGTGTGTGTGTGTGTGTGTGTGCGTGTGCGTGTGTGTGCGTGTGTGTGTGTGTGTTCCTAATAATAAATGTAACCCAGGTCATATAATTTGGTGAGTGCAACCCACACTCACTTAAATCCAATGCATATGAAGACAATATATATCCAAGATGTATTATGAAACCCTGATACAACTACAATTGGAAAATAATTAATTATAAATTAAATATAGATTTAAAGAAAAATGAAAACACAGGCAGGTGGATGCATGCAAATGACATTAAAACCACATAAATATAAATATCCCAACCACTAAACTAATAAGACCTGATCTGTCAATCAGTCTTATCACCGTCCAGCATTTTAATCATCTCACCAATCATTACTAATTACATCAGTATCAATCAGTTTGTCCTGTGTGTGTGTGTGTATGCGCGTGTGTTATTTTAATATCTCTAAATCCTAGGAACTGCATCATTAATGCACTGGCATGTAGATAATATCCAGTGTCACGTGACCACAGACATAACAACTGCAGTAAACACACATATTTATAAAAAATTTAAATATACATCACATAATAAAACGCACACACACAAAATATAGAGACAGGTTGACGCAGCTTTCCTTTACTGTAGGTCTCACACTGCCACCTACTGTCACAAATCTACTACTGCAAAGTACTAACTGGTTTCAAGTCGAGTTTATTTCATTTATATATAAAAAGTGAAATAGTAAAATACCAATAAGTGAGCATGTGTGTGTTTGAGTGTGTGTGTTGTTGTGGTACAAGGTCACGCCTCAGGGTCTCTGTGCTAACACACACACACACACATACTCTGTGATCATGTGAGCAGCTGTCATGGTAACTGTCACCAAGCAGAGTGAATGATCAAAGACTTATAGAATGGACAAACATACTTCATTACACACACACACACACACACACACACAGAGAGAGAGAGAGAGGGAGAGAGAGAGACATGCACCTTGCAAGTTTCATGCAGTTTTTTTATTCACCTGCATTTTAACAATAAAACCAACATGCTGTTCACTGTGACTGTCTGCAGGGGGAGACTCTATTCAGCAGTTGCATGTTTTATAAGGACGTTAATCTGAGTCACCAGGAGCTGTTTGTTCCATCACGAGGTTCTGATGTTGATGATCAGTGGCGCCTGTCAGGGAAGCATTTAACCAATCATTGCTTAGTTTGTGCTATTCAATGTAAAGCCATCTTCCTATGTCAACCAGTGTCCATATTGTCCATTTGTGTAATTGAATTCCGCATGGGACTGGATAGAAATCTGGACTGGGACAAAGTCTCAGCTGTTTAAGTTTCATTGACCTGACAAATACATCGTACGTACAGCAAACGTGACTTCTTCCACCACAGCGTTTAGCTAGCTTGGTTTTTGATGTGGATGATTTTGTTCCGCGTCTCGGAGACGAGGCAGAGGCGTGTTCGGAGACGTCTCCAGAATCAGACATGGAGGACGATGTTGACGTTTGAAGAAGTAGCTGGTGCCGGTGCCTTCAGATGATTGACACTCTCACACTGAGCTGCTCAGAGGAACATGGACTCTGTGTCATGTTTTTATGTTGTATCTGTTTTTAGTTTCATTAGTAATCACTCATATGTCCCACACTGTTTTGTCAGTGTCACAAACACGGCAGCAACAAAACACCCTGAGTGCGAGCCCTTGAAGAGGAGTCGGATTAGTGTATTCAGGTATTGATCAAATGTTGTGGGCTGCATGTGTGTGTGTGTATATGATGTTGTGTGTAACCCTGTGCTGCAGCTGATAAGCCTCCGAGCTCTAAGCTCCACTGTGTCACAGACACACACACGCACACACACACACACACACACACACAGAGGCCTGCACAGAAGATGAGGAATCTCATCATGCAGTGCGATTGTAAGATTTTCCAAAGTGGGATTTGTGATCCCACTTTAGTGCAGTTGTTAGATGATACAGGCCCTGATCTAATCAAACAGTGGGACGAAAGAATGAACTTTAAACAAACAAACAGGATTAGATCTCAGTAAACGTGAAGTAAATGCGTGTTTGGTGCTTTTCCATGTCTTATCTGTGGACCGCAGAACCATCTGAGCATGTGCTGAAGGAACAGTTCATGGATATCATTCCCGAAGCTGCACCGTGGGACCTGCAGGGGAGATAAAGCAGCCTGTAAGGTGCTGCGTCGTTGTGCTGGAGCTCCGTATGGCTCCTCGCAGGAAGTTTTTCCCTCATCGCCGTCTTGTAGGTGATGAGTGCGGCTGCTGAACTCGTGTGTGTTTGCATGCAACGCATCATCCGTCTTCACTTTTTCACCGGCTGAACGGCCCCTGACACCTGACTCCAGCCTCCACATAAATACATCTGTTGCCCCCTGCTGGAGGGTGTAAGGCCGACGCGGCCTGACGTGGTGGAACTTGTCTCAGTGGGATGACGTCCGTCTCACTTGTCCCCGTCTTCATCATTCACTGTGGACCAACAAACTCTGTCCTGCTCCTCACCTGCTTTCTCATTCTCTCCCTCTCTCTCCCTGCACAAGGTGTGTGTGTGTGTGTGTGTGTGTGTGTGTGTGTGTGTGTGTGTCTCCTGAGTCTTACAGATGATGAGAGGAGGGATACGGTGTCACTTCAGTCAGGGCCTCTCATCTGTCTCCCCCTTCATGCAAGTGCATTCATCTCCTAATGCGCGTACACACACGCACACACACACACACACACACCTGGGCTCTCTCCTCTTGGCCTTTCTCTTTCTCTTCCTCGCTCTCTCTGTCATCGCTCCTCCCGCCCTCCACATTAAACCTTTCCCTGCGACAC
>JAFBJQ010000176.1:407589-435089 GCA_016785345.1 Trinectes maculatus
GTGTTACATTTTTAAAATATGCTGAGAGGTGAGGAGTTTTTCTCTGGATTCCAGGTCGTACTTACGCTTTCGTGACTGCGTAAGTGTTTTTTTTCTCCCTGATGCCCGCACACTGTAAAATATGGGGCAGTTATGTAATTATGTTGCTGTTGCTCTTGGAACGAGTTCAAACCTCACAAACACGTTTCCATCTGAGGTCGCATTTAAACGCGCGCCTTCATACGCCCTCCTCGGCTGTGACCTGTCAGAGAGGCAGATCAGTGTTCAACAAGTCATGATAGAAACAGAGAGAGAGAAACGAGTGATAAAAGGGACGAGACGGTGAGTTTGAGATGAGAGACAGACAGATGGAGAGAGAGAGAGAGAGAGAGCAAGAGAGAGAAGTGATGACAGGTTATTTTTCACCTTTCCTCTCCTGACAGCTGATGTTATTTCCCATTCTCCTCGGACACACAGCAGATCCAATCTAAGACTTCTCTGGACGGCCCTTCTGAAGCCCCATAACCAAATGAAAGCCTTTATTACATACAACTTACACAGACTGACTGCACACACACACACACACACACACATACACACACACACAAAACACAGAAGCGACCCAAAACGTATACCGTCCTCCATATCCCTACAGTCAAAATGAATGGGGAAATATCTCAGTTACATGATGACGCTCACCTGCACCACACGTTCTCTACACACACTCTCTGTTCGCAGTATGAAAATCAGAACGCACACAGAAGCTGCAGTGGGTGGGTGTTAGTGCATGTTGCATGTTGTCTGCGGAATGAATGGATATTCGCTGTATGACCATGGCTGTGTGTGTGTGTGTGTGTGTGTTAATCGCAGAGGCCGCATGGGACGACATCGGGTGAAGGTTTAATTCTTCGGCTGTTAGTTCACGCAGGTTTATTGCCGCACACAAGGCTGAGTGAGTTCACCGGAGACACAAACAGCACATACACACAAACACACGTACAGGCAAGCGCAGGGGAGCAATGGAGTCCAGGCCGTAAAAATAAAAGCCCCACAGAAGATCTCTGCTGTGAGTACTCGCCTTTATTATTCTTTTCTCGGTATCTCCCTGCCCGCCTGACTTTCTTTATTTTCTCCCAGCTCCTCCTCTCCGATCGGTTCTGTCCGCGTGCTACGACTGCATTGATCCCGAGTCGTTTACGGTAATCTGTGACAATCATGTGAAAAAAAGACCCCCCAAAAAAACCCTTCCAAATACAAAGTGCGACATTTTTAAAAAGTGGCGAATGAAGGACGTGAAGGAAGAAACCGATCAGCTCAAAGGGAAAGAGACTGTGAAAGAGAGAAAGGGGTGATGACAGCTAATCGGATAGGTGTCGGAGAGAAGGGTCAAGGTGAACCTTCCTATTAACACATCTCCTATTACTATTCTGTTATAACAGTCTATTAACATGACGGCGGGGTCGTACCCTGGCAACTGTAGGAAATTGAGTTTTCGTATGCACGGGGGGTTTGAGCGCGAGTGCGAGCGCGAGCGAATCGGAGAAATAGCAATAGGGAAAAAGGTCAAAGCCAGAGTCTCGTTCAATGACATTTTGCCAACAGTACAAATTCTACAAATCAGCAGGGGCGGCAGACGTTTTCACACCCTTCATGTAAGTAAAATCACACTCTGCTTAATGTAGCCAACTTTAACGACCACATTTATTTCACGTACCTGATTTGAAACATCATGAAGTAGACACCCGTTTTTTTTATTGATTTCTCTTTATTGAGTCTTATTATTTTTACAGGCTGGATTGAATATAAAACTGAACCACTCTTTCAGAGTTACTGCCTTTTCCTGCATGGACCTGATAGTAAAGAATAAAGCTGGGTTTAATGACCTACAGTCAAATGAGCCTGTAGGAAACATGCAGTAACTTTTCACCGATGCAGACGAGACTACAGAGGGAATTCATCTGTGGTGGGAATATTGCTGTTTGTTCACGAAATGGCTACACTTCAGGCTATTTTTACATGCAATAACACATATCTTCTAGTTGTTACTTGTATCTTCTACATACCATTTAGTCCATTAAAAATATATATATAAAAAATACCATAAAAATCAACCACACCTTGTTTTATTCCACATTAACACCAGCATCTCCGTCACGGAGCTACAGAGAGATGTTGTCAAAGCAGCTAGCAGAGGGTTATGCATTGGCCGAAGATGATTTCCAATGACTCGTGTGGTCAATTCTGGAAAATGTCAGTGAGGTCAACTCCTGGTTGATGATGAATGTAGGATGAGGACCTCCATGTACACAAGAAGCTTTTACAGTGTCTGAGCTGGTCTCTGGAGACCACTGAGGTCCTGTTGGATATATCTGAAAAAAATATATGTGATAACAGCTTCTGGTCTCTAATGGATGATGAGGACATGCGTGAACACTTGAGGCAGAAAGCTCATGAAGTGGTGCATCGTATAAATCTAACAACGTGAACAGTCAAAACGAAACCACAGAATTCCTGTAACATTTCTGCACAGTGGTTTCTGGAACGTTATGTTAGAATGAGGCATCACACGCTGGTGATCGAAGAACAGAGTCCACCTACTGTTGATTTGGTTAACATGAAATTCTGGTTATTTATAGAAATGTACATGAATCCAAGCGAGAAGGTTCTAGGTTCAAATCCCAGTTCAACCTTGTTTGGAGTTTGCCTGTTCGCCCTGTGTTTGTATGGGTTTTCTCCAAGTTCTCATGCTCCTGCCACAGTCCATAGACATACATACAGGGGCCAGATTCATCGAGTCTCAGTGAGGAGTCTCTACACCCCATACCAGCTTTGACCAGTAACATATCCAAGTCTGTGTTCTCTGTTTTCCATCTAAACAATGTCCAAACCATGTTTCTGTTATCAGATCTTCCCTCCCAGCTTAAACTTTTTTTTTATTAAACCACAGAGAACATATAAATACAAAAAAAAAACATACGCACTCAAGGGTCTCAGATATGAAACATGCCTGCACTGAGTGGGTTTACTTTGTGTCTGATAGTAGATGGATATCATGTAATATTGATGGCAGATTTCCCAGAGAGTTTGTTGCTTGTTTCTGCTGAATGCTTTCTCCTAGGTAATAAAAAAAGGACCTTGCATTTCTTTATGAATTTATATAATCCAACAGGAAGCAAAAGCAGCACTGTGGTACGTTAGAGATCAGAGGCCGCGCCCAAAAATCAGGTTCTGACCTTAACGCAAAACTAACATTGAATACATGTCCGTAAACGTGTATGAGTTAAGAAAACTGGGAAAAAAATGCTTTTTTGATTTAAGATATTGGTATCAGATGATACATTTATACATATAAAGTTTAATAAATAATATAAATTGTTTAAAAATCAAACAAAGAAGAGGACTGCTAATTTAATGTGGGCGCCTGTTCCTTCCTTCCCTCATATGTATGTTACCATAAGAGCTGTGAACGACAGTGTCGACAGTGTCAGTGTTTTTATACAAGCTACTACTACATGGAAGTACAGTTATAGTACTGGGTGTATGGAAATATACTTTTTAGTGCTGTATATCTGTGTGGTTGTACCGTATGGTAATAACTTGATGGTAGTATTGACAATATCTGAAACATTATTGTTGAGCTGTCAGTGTGTAATGTGTGTTAAAAGGCTGCATTGTGGTTTGGAGTCATGCGTTTTGCCATCTGTCCTGGACTTCAGTGCCTGTTACCTGTTTTTACTTTTCCTGCATTTGAGACTATTTGTGCTATTGTGTTGTTTTGCTTTTGTCACTCCAGTTGCGTTTTTTGAAATTTGTGCGAAATGATTGTGTAGAAGTGTATCAATTCTGCCTGGAGAACTGCCTCTCAGTCTCTCAGTCATTTGTGATGACATAGAAACCAATGCATACTAAACTTGACATATCCTTCTCTACTTGTCACTGTGCTCCAAAATATCAGCAGAATTTGATCTTAAGCATCTTCAGTGTGCAGCTTTGGGCACTTATTGTTTGACTTTCTGTAAATCCAGTGGTCTTGAATATCATGCAGCACATCTTACATCGGATGACAACCTTTCGGTGCACTTGCCTGTCACGCCACCCCACCACCACCACCACCACCACCAGACCCACCAACGTCCTGTCAACAAAATGTAATAAGATTTAGAAAATGAGATTACAGGCTGCACTTTCCATATCTGATTTGATTATTTCGACAGAAGTGCTGGATGTGGTGACAGGCAATAATTCACTTAATGGCGGCCCCACTTCAAAAATATGCCTATAAATAGCCAGAGCATATGTTAATTAATCTTATGCCGGGACAACTGTATATTAAATAACCTATTAGATTTGTGCCAGCCTGCTTCATCAGAACATCATGATGCTGAAACATCAATAAAAGCAAGGGAGTGGGGGAAAAAAAAACAATGCTGCTGTGAGTTGCACTGAGGTCAGAGACTGAAAGTGAAGCCACAGCAACTTGGCAAAGGTCAAACTGTCAATACTCAGAAGCAGTAATTTGGGACTTGTCGAGTTTTGCCTGTCAGATTGGCATTTATCTTCACTGTTCTGGAATGTTTGATGTTTTTGTTTTTCCCACAGTAAAACTCAAAGACTCATTGGACCCATTCTTGTTTTATACAACCATGAATCAGTTGAAAGATGCTACACTGGTTATTTTTCCTCCACAAAAACACCAAAGATGTTCAGTGTAAACTTGAGGTTTTTGGATAGCGCTTGTCCTTCAGGCTGTGTGTTTCACCACACTGAGGTTGTGTTTTGCTGACAGAAGCAACACGATGAATTCAGATCGACACAGCAGCAGTTCTGCGCACTGATTCAGCCAGATGTATCAGAATTCAATAAACGGCACTTTATCAATCATCTGGACCGCAGCAGACAGTCGTCACCGTCAGCGAGGAGAGTCCGATGCTGTCAAAGGCTTCAAGTCTAAACACAACCCAGATCAAGACACAAATAATCGGACTGAAACAGAAGTCAGTCAAATTTTGGAGCTTTTAAAAATGCAACTTTTTGATTTTGTCAACTGTTTCAGTGTTGTCTTTGATTAGGCAGAGCACGCTGAGATGAAGAGCCAGACTGGCGAGTGCAAAAAGGAGAGCTGCCATTGGCTGTTGGCATAGTTGGGAGCAGACAGCATTTTGCCTTCTGCCTCGGTGCTGCTCTGTCAGTGGCTTCTTGCTGTCTTTTGTCCCAGTGGTCGTCTGCATCCTCTGCCGCGTTGCTTTTCTCCTTTTCTCTTTGTGTTCGGTCGCCGCTGTTTCCCAGATGCATGACATGTACCAGGAAGTGGGAAGCAGCGAGCTCCGTCCCCGATGAAACCAAAACAACACAGCAGGCAGAGGGAACGAGGGCAATGGGTTTTCTCTTCCTCCTTCCATCTCTTTAAGGAAGTGGACTGTAAAAGTGTACCTTAAGCAAAGAATGACACAATGAGAATGCATGCTAACATGGACCCACCTACACACACACACACACACACTCTTACACAGGTCTCAGGGGAACGCCAGTGATCACCAGACAGCACATCTTACTGATGCCTGGTTAACCCGAATCCCTCTGTGTTTACCTGCTCGGTGTGCATGTAGGTGTGTGTGCGTTTCATTCTGGAAGACTGCCTCTGTCTCCGAGCTCTGCGTGTATGCGTGTAAGTGTGTTTGTGTGCCCGCGTACATGGAAGTGTGAGTGTGAGCATGTGTGGGCGTGTTGTTTTGCAGAAAAGTGTGGGACCTGAGATTTCTCCTCGGAGATGCTCTTTGTTGATGAGCAATCGGCGTGTGTGTTTCTTTGTACATGATGTACCCCGTGATATACACAGCTCTAATAGTATCTACACATCATACCTTTTGGTTGGTAATCTCACAGTGAGTAGTTTGATGTCACTGTGTCTTTACAATTGTGTGTGTGTGTGTGTGTGTGTACTGTCCCTTATCTAACATCCTTTGTGCCTTAAGTCAATTCTGTGCTCCTCATTGGAAACGCCACCTGACGATGTGTAATGTAATTACACAATATTCAACGTGCAGAACGAGTCATTTGTTCATTAATGAGCCAGTTAAAATAAACGTGCTCACTATTATTTTCTCTTTGTAGAGAAACGGCAGCTGTAAATAAATATAATAAAAATATAGTTAAGATTATAGTGGATGAAATAAAAAAAAAAAAAAATGCCATATAATGTGTTGCTGTCTAAATAAATACTGCAATAAGACTGAAAATAGAAAAAAAACCTGACACTTTCAGTATTTCACACCTAAACAGCTTCAAACATTTTAGACCAGTGACGACAACAGGACTCTTTCCAAACAATGTGCCAACAGAAAGAGCCTGGTTATTTTTAAACTTTACAATAGACTTTATTCTAATGTTACTAGCATAATTAGGATTGGGATGTTTTGTCCCGTTACCCTAGGCTAGCTTTGACTTTGAGGTGTGGTGGTGGTGGTGGTGGTGGCAGCTTGCTCCTGTCTGTCAGTCCAGTTAAACTGTCGTCAGCCCTGTGGCACGCTGACAGACAGTGAGCCCTGCTCCTCCAGTGTGACTGACAATTTCAGATCACCAACACGACGCTGTTTGGCAAAAGAGCCTGAGAACGAGAAAGATAGAGAGAGTTTGTGAGAGAGGGAGGGGGTGGGGTCAGAGAGAGAGTAGATGTGGCTCGTCCCCTGCGTCCCTCATCGCAGACAAGTCCTTTTGGCCTGTCATTCAGCATCAGCCGGTATTAGAGGCTGACGAAAACCCTCAGGAGACAGGAACAGCAAGTGAGAGACGGGGGGGCAGAGGAGACAGGAAGTTGAAAGAGGGAGAGAAGTTTTAATGTAGGATAAAGGATGGAGAGTGGGTGAAAGAGAGATGAAAGTGAAAGGAGGACATGAGTGTCAGGGAGGTCTGGCAAAAAGAAGAGATGGAGGATGAAAAGCGTGTAACGTAACAAACTGAAAACAAAGCCTTCAAGTGTTTTTCATACACGTTTATCTGCGACTTTTAATTTGAAAGTCATAAAACGTTAACAATGCGCAGAAACACACATCCGCTGGTTTGCATCGTGTACAGCAGCTTCAGGAAGTTTACCTCTACACCATCATCTCTAATGGAGGTGATGGTGATGGTGATGTTTACACGTGGATTACATGAGTGTGAAGTGTGCTGCTCACGAGGGGCCCCTGCTGGTATTCACCTATAAAAGACCCCTGAGGACAAGGAGCGCGTTTGAGCTAGATAGATAGATAGATAGATAGATAGATAGATAGATAGATAGATAGATAGATAGTGGGGGGTGGAGGTAACCAGAGAGAGAGAGAGAGAAGATGGAATAGAGGGGCGGGAATGGGGGCGGTCGTCGCGCAGTGATTGGAAAACATCAAAGACGCGCACGCGCTAATCCGGTGATGGGTCCGTTACTGGGGGGAGGAAGGGGCGGGGGCATCTTGGGCTCGCGCGCTGCCTCCTTCCCTCTCGAGCCTTTTGTGTTTGAAACTCTCATATCTCACGTATCAATAATTCAGGTGCGCGTGAGAGAGAGAGAGAGAGAGAGAGAGTGAGAGAGAAAGAGAGCAGACGGAGCTCCCTCCCGCGCGCTATGACTTCCGCTGCCTGCTCACTGGTCCAGGGCCCCTCCGAGTCCGCACCGCTCAGCCGCCGCGTGCCCGCGTGACGAGAGAGGAAGTCTGGTGAGAAGTCAGACAACAGCCGAGAGAACGGGGAGTCTGACCGGAGTCAAACTTCTTCTTCTTCTCCTCCAGAAAACAAACAACAACAAAAAAAGCCTAAAAATAAACCCGTCCGCTCCCCCCTCAGAGAGAGAGAGAGAGAGAGTTAAGGAACTAGTTTCCACAGGCTCAGTCAGTCCAACAAAACGGGGTGGCATCTGCCTTTAATCCAGCGCTCCTGGTTGGAAACTCTGGAATAAGAGCCACGGTTCCTCGGTTCCTCTGCGGCATGTTGGCGCTCTGCCTGTTCGCCGCCATGTGGCTGGCGAGCAGCCCCGTCCGCGCTCAGAACGAGACGGAGCCCATCGTCCTGGAGGGGAAGTGTCTGGTGGTGTGCGACTCCAACCCGACCTCGGACCCCACGGGCACCGCGCTCGGGATCTCGGTGCGCTCCGGCAGCGCCAAGGTGGCGTTTTCCGCAGTCCGGAACACCAACCACGAGCCCTCCGAGATGAGCAACCGGACCATGGTCATCTACTTCGACCGGGTAGGAGGCAAAAAAAAAAAAACCTAATGATATATATATATATATGCGCGTACTGATGACAGTAATATGACAGTAATATATATATTACTGATGACAGTAATATGAGCAGGTGCCAAATTAAACAGAGTGAGTTTAGTTTCACTGAAATGAAAAAGTGTTTTTAAAAAAAAGTTTGTGGTGGTTGTGTGTTGTTCATTGTGTTGTGTGGTCACAGTAAAATAACCAGGAGAAGTTGTGCAGACAGTGCGATGGTTTATGCTCCGTGCAGCCTCCACCTCCATGGCTGGCTGCCCCTGGTCTTTGGTTTGTGTATTTACGCAACACTCACAGTCATGTGTGCTATGAAGGCACAGATAAGTGAAAGCATTGTGTACATGACTATGAGAAGGTTGGTCTGTCCAGTAATCCAGCTGATGGACACCTCTGGTTCTGGTCTCGTGGACAGCATGAGGACTGAAAGTGGAGCTGATACCACTTTGTCTTAGCAACCAGTCTTAAATTTGAAATCGGTGTAATACATTTCCCAGGTGGCTGTGAAAGAAAAGCCTCCTGAATATTAAAACTTTTCAAAGCTGACAAGATGCAATATGGGACCTGACATCTTGCCAAATAATTTAGTAACGGCAGGTCACGGGGGCGAGGTCTGACCCTCCCGCCGTTATAGGTTAATTCTCCCTCAAATTGCCGTTCAATTACACGCCACAGCTCGCCTCCGTCCATAAAACCAGACATTTGGCTGCAGAGATCCATAATGGAAAATTTCATTCGAAAGGTTGATTAAGTTCCCTCCCTGTCCCCATAAAGTTTGGAAGATTAAAAGCACAGAGTTATTTCTCTCCATCAGTGAATCTGATGTGTGGTCCCAAGTGAGTCCTCCTCCCAAAAACTGTGTAGATTTTAACCAGCTGTCCTAAAAATGATCCCAACAAGGACATTTACTACTTTGCGTGAAAATGAATAAGAGAAATGAGAGTATACCAGCAGTTATTGTTTAGAAAATAAAATGTGATAAAATCATTAGGAATAAAATTTGCCAGTAGGGGGACCTTTGCTTGTGTCTGTTTGGACACATGTAACATTAAACATTTTGGTTTACTAGATTTTTTTTTAAGATGGAGACTATATCAAGGGTTATGGTTCAGAAAATAAAAAATACAAAGTTTATTCATGTGATTTTTGTATTGACCTATTAGTATGCAAATACTGCAATACTTTTGTTCTTTCAGGTTCTGGTAAACGTTGGGAGGAATTTTGACGAGGAGAGAAGTAATTTCATCGCGCCACGGAAAGGGATTTACAGTTTTAACTTCCATGTAGTGAAAGTCTACAACCGTCAAACCATACAGGTAAAGTGTTACCATGGGTTTTGTCTTTTATGCGTGTGTGCACACGCATGTGTATGTTGGCGCACACACACGCAAACCCCCAACAACAACCGCTTGCTGGTTTTTTTCCCCCTCATAAAAGAATATCATGCATCCTGGCAGTCTTTTTGTAAATGTTTGAGATGTCTTTCCCTGGAGACGACGACGAAGGCGGGCAGATGAAAGCTAGTCTCCTGCCTCCCGCCGGCTCAGTCTTAATTAATCAATACATGCACAGAGGACAGAGCCAAATCAAGCGCACGTAGCCAGCAGGAGGACGAGCTGCTGTGGTGAGCTCCAGCCAGCAGCTGCATACTTTCAGCACCATGGACAGCGATGTTTCCTCCGTTGGTTCCTCTTTGAGCCCTCGGGCTGATGGAGAATTTTGTTTGGTTATTTAGGAAATTCAAACATTTAACTAAATTTTGAGGACAGCAAACAGAGGAGGGCATTTTAATTTACTTATTTATACATGAAAGATGAACAAACTCACTTGGGCTTTTTTTTATGTGAAAATAACTGACAGAAAACTGCCTGCAGCGTGCCCAGTGTGTCTCCTCGCTCCTCCTAACAGCTCCTTTTTGCCGCCGTATTACTTAGATGTAGCATTCATATTCTTGTGTTTCAAGTGACAGCAATTACTTGAGCTGTCTTAAGCCCCTTTCCCTCGTTTAACATGCACATAATGATGCTTTACAAGCCATGCAGTGTTAATTACAATGTATTCTTGCAGATTAAACTGTTGTGCAATTATGCCGTAGCATCCCTGGGGCTTTGGCATTAGGTTTTGCAACTTCTACCTTATTATTGGAGTCTTGAATTAATTAGCGTGGCAGCAGCAGTAATGACAATAGCAACAAGGAATAGGGCAGGGCATATGTGAGGGGGGAAAGCTATGACAAGCTTGGTCCCTACACCCTGTCATCTTTCTGTGACTAAACACAAACAGACCATGGATGGCAAGCGGTAATTAAGTCTGGCATACTATGCAGATCACGGTTGTGATAATGCCCGCCACATTACCATTAGCACTGTCATTTGTGCCAATTTGCTGTGTTGTCATAGTATGGCTGTGTGATTTTGTATTCGGCAAACTACAAAAGGGGGGGATTTACATGGAAAGAAAAGAGACTGTTGTTGTTATGAGAGTAATTATGGTGATGACTCCACTGGCTTCCAGAATCTTTAGGCACGAGTACAGCGCTTGTGCTGAAATCCTGTTCAGTGTAAATCCTCATAATCCGCTTCCACTTTTGGATAATGACATTTGAAATGTGTCTGTTAATGTCCTGTTCCGTCATGTTATTAACGTGAGACAGATAGGTGTTGTTGTTGTCCCCTCCCTTCTGAGCATCCAGCATGTATGCTGCTCACCCTCAACCTCCTCCGCTCACCGTTCAATCGGTCCTGCGCATCTGCGGTGTAGAAACCTCCCACTGTTTGATTGCCTTAGAGGCAGCTACTGTGGCGCATGCAGGAGATGGGAGGCAGCAGGAAGGGGAAAGTGGATCAGAGTAGAACGTTGAAAAACAGCAAAACAGTACAGGCACACAGGGAAAAGAAAACAAAGAAAGAGGAATGAAAGAGCCATGGAGCTAAGGAAAATCCAAGAGGAAATGAAGACTTATGGTTGGGATAGAGGATTAAGATGTGTAAGGAAGAGGACAAGATAAGACTGTAGTCAGCGAGTACGAAAGGTGGACTGGAGGGAGGGCAAAAGGAGAAATAGGAAGAAAGACAGACAACAGGAGCACGTATTGATCAGTGGATGTTTTTCAGATGTACAAAGGAAAGATAAACAGCTAGTTTCATTTCTAATCAGCCTTTTCCTGTGCAAGGTTCAGTCTCTTTAACTGTGAGGGAAGATGTGGGTGTCGATATGCTTGACGCCCCTGAATCAGTCCATTTCCCTATCTCTCTCTCTCTCTCTCTCTCTCTCTGTGTGTGTGTGTGTGTGTGCTATTTGGCCAATTAAATACAAGCATTGCAAATTCAGAACATCATATTCGCTAATTCAAAGGGAACTTTTTCACTCTGCACATATAATGCTCACAGATCCGAACGACAAAGACATGAGGAGCTGGTAGAATATCAGAACTCAGCAGTCTCTGGTTAGATTTATTTCTCCCTGCTGTTTGGAGACTGCAGCAGTGCATATCAGGAGTAGTTTGCGGTGTTAAATGATGTGCTGCAGAGCACGGCATCCAAATTTCAGAAAGAATTATTGAGAGCAGATTGGGACAATGTTGTGGTGGTGTTTTTGACATGTCAGGACAGTATCTGTATCTGACCACCCATAAAGGCCTCAGGTTAAAGCTGCTGCGTATAATGGCCTTTCTGTTATTATCATTTCCTCACTGAGAGAAGAAAAAACCTGGAGAAGATAGCACACAATCTTTATTTCTACCTTATATTTACTACCTAGAGTTACGAGAAAGTCGAATCCTTTCAAGTCTTTCTGATAAATGCTTTGACTCTCTAACTTGGGTAACTGAGGTCACAACGTATTGAGAAATTTCAATCCTGAGAAAGAGCCAGTCAGTTAGTGCTATCCATGGTAACTAAATTATACAATAGCCAGAAGATAGTAAACAATAAGGAAAATGTATATCAGATTTATATCAGTTCAATTCTACGGTCAGCAAACAGTTTTTAAAATCCATACTGGATGTTGTGTGACTCTGCAGGATGAGGCTATTCTCTGAGTGCTTATGTCGTATAAGCATGACTTCATTAAAGTGATTGCTAATTCTGTTTTAAAAGCGCATATGCTGTCAAAGATTAATTTGTGTAAATCACCACTGAGAAGAAACTGTGCTCGAGCCACATCCCCTCTAGACGTCCTCCGATATCATCAAACAGTTTATTTAATACAGTCTGATTCCCTGCGCAGCTTTTCGACTACAAACACTGGCTAAACACAAAAGTGGTCTTTACGTTGGGATATAGGGTGCACAGAACACACATAACAACATGCATAATTGCTGTCTAATTAAAAAGATGATCTTTACCTGCGTGTAAATTGGAGGCATCAGATATTTACGTCAGTATGCAATACAGATTTTGTGTGATGAATTGTTATTTATTGTGTCAACATTTTTTTTACAAAGTTTAAAAATAGTATGCATGGTGTGGACAATGATAAACGTTATATTACGTTATAAGTTATGGTGTGTGTGTGTAGAAATGAATAATGACAAAAAAGTAGATTAGATAGAAATAGTTGTGGCTCTGACCATGGATTCATTATAAGGTAGCGATGCAGGGGAAATGAGCCGCGAGTCAAAGATACATAAAGAAGCACCTGATCTGTTCCTTATGCTCACCTGCCTGTGAACCAGTGGCAGGTGAAAGCAGGGAGGGATGGTGGAATAAAGGAGTTGGTCTGTCTTTAGCTGGCCACAGAGACACTATGTCCTGGGACTCGTTAGGCTCCACACTGTGTATTTTAGCTGCTCGGTTGTGAGCTTGTTTCAAGGGCGGATATAGACATGGTCGACTGGGGTGCGAGTTGGGTGGTGCTGAGTCATATTAGTGGGATGGCTCCAGTGATGGCAGCGTCTCTCCATCAGCTGGAAACATCTGAGAAGGTCACCAGAAAATGACGAAACATTGACTGTGTGATCCCTTGATTTTTGTTATATAATATATGATATTTATATTTTATACTAATATTCAGATTTGTACTGATTTATTCAGACTCTATATTGACATGATTGATATATGGCTCCGAATGAATCGCACAACCTTTGACCTTTGATCATCCTCTAGTGCTTCTATGCTTGCAAAAGTTAGCATGCTAGCTTGCTTATTTGCTTAACATGGTGAACTGTATATAATCCACTGACCACAGCTGTGACACATCCAATAATGTCACCCACTGTCAAACGTTGAATGTTGTTTTGAGGTCAAATGTTGTCTTTTATGTTGGATGGATTGCTAATAACGGAAAAAACGCTTCTTATGTGTCAGTCTGCAATTTATGTCATTGTCTGTCATCAAAGATCCTTACAAATCCACACAAACACAAACTCAGACACACACAGTCTACGAGTCAGGTGGTTGGTGGTAGCTTGGTTTATGGATTGTGCTCAGTCTCTTCCTATTGGACCCAACATCATAGAAAGGGAAACTACTGGTAGTTTGTTCTTATTTTAAGGAGAAGATGTTAAACACAGACAGGAAGTCAGGGAACACTTTAAAGGCAGCTTGAATAATGCTGTATTGTGGCTTGGCTGGAGCGGTTTGGGGTGGGATGTGGCTTGCGGGGCTGGGAAGGGCTTAGTAATGTGGGCAGGGGAATGGGCCATGAAACCAGGCCATAGTGTCTGTAACACGTTGGTGGGTTAATGATTCCACAGTGTCTGGATGTATGCGCTGGTGTTTTCTGGTGCAGTTGTTTGCAATATTTGTTTAGATGATCAGCTGTGCATCGATTGAATGGATGGAGGAAACCCAATCACCTATGAAAAGAGATAAGGGACAAATATGCAACCTGAGGAAAAGGAAAACAATGGGATAACCTGGGAAGGAAGGGATCTGAGAATGTCTTCTTGGATTTGTTGTATTTTTTATACATGGACGTCATGTTGAGTAAGTGAAAGAGGTTTTTATCCACAGACACTAGTGGTCAGTGTGTGTAAGCTACTAAAACCCTTCAAACACAAGCATTTATTTTAATGTTTTTAACAACTTAGCAAACTGAATAAGAGAACACCTGAAGTGCAGGATTAATTTAGTTATGCATTATACATCATTATACATTGTCAGTTATATTTCTGCAGGGTTTGTGCTTCAGCATCAGTTAACGAGTAATTACAAACTCTGTCTGTACAATTTGTCCCGTCCTCCTGTTGTGCTGTGAATATATGTATAATTTTCAGTCCAGGAACTTAATGCAGATCATGTATTTCCTTGTTTTGTTTTGTGGTATGTACTATACAGAATCACGGGTCTTGCTGAAACCCATCGGGTTTATCTGAATTAACTCGTATCATTTCCTGTGGTTTGACATTTGGCTACAGATTCTGAGTTTTCAGATGTTTTCTTCGGACTAAAGAGGAAATATGACGGGTGAGGGCTTTGCTCGCTGGTTTCCACAAATTAATGAGGACGTTCCCTGAGGCAGTATCAATGACGGCGGAGCAGGATTTGCTGACATTTGTAAAACCTGATCTGCTCCATAATGTAAATAGTTTAACTCTGTCTGTGACCTTTGCTTTGGTTGCCTCCACCTCGCACCTACTCACTGTCTGCTTCCGTTGAAACACTTGCAGCTGGGTCTACACAGAAACAAGGCAGATCCAGTAAATTCATTCACCATCATTTATCAGCATCAGTAGTCTATTGTGAAGCAGTTGGCTTCACATTGGAGCCAAACGCGATGGGGGCTAAGAACATTATTGCTAGCAATAGCAATATCTACAATGGGGGTCACATAATCAGTCAACCCTTTGTATAGAACCTGCCATAAACAACAAAGTAGAGTAGTAAATAAATGTGCCCGGACACGATCATATTTATTTCGTCATGTGTATGTGATATGTCTCCATTGTGGTTCAGTTTGGTACTCGTCTCTTGGTTCCACCATATTTCCACTAAAAGAACCATCAACAAAGAACATAGTCTCTACTGAGGCAAAAAAATCTGGTGCAAACTCTCAGACACCAACACACCCACGCACATACACACTTGACCTAGATAAAGTCTCCAGGCCAGAAGATGTGTTCACAAATCTAACAGGGTGAGAGCATATGAGGCAGGAGTTAATTTTTCTTTTTCCTAAAATGCAAAGTATGTTCCTAGTGAATATGTTGCCACCACAGAACTGTGGACTTTAGGCGTCTAATTGTGTGTCGTATGATTACAGCTAACATCTGCGGATTTACACACCAGGCTACTAGCAGAGCTGGGAAAGCAGAACCTCGCTATTTTCACTTCCGTCACTTGTTGCAGTAAATTAACACCAATGTGATCATTTACTGTTACTTAATGTTTGATTGTAAAATAAGAAGTGGTAGCAATAAAATCTTAGTTTTCCAGTTTCCAGCTTTACGAATGACACCAGATTAACGTTCTACAACCTTTAGAAATTTCAGCTATTGGAAACTTGGCCATTTTATCGGCAGCCAGTGTCACAGACGTCAGACAGACACACCATTATGTTTGTATCCATCACTATGATAAAGTGGCGCTCTCTGTAAAAACAACCAAATAAATAAATAAATAAAAATGAAAGAATGGTGGAGGAAGGAAGGGAAAGGAAAGGCAAAGATGTAGAGATTACATGAAAGGAAAAAAAATGTCGCGAGAAAGAAAGAGACGGCAAAAGTAAAAAACATCATCATGTCAAGACGGTCGCCTGGACAGGAAGTGCTGATGCAATAACAGGATGTCATCATGTCTTTGGCATTAAGTGCTGCAGTGAGACGTCCAACAATGTGTGTGTGTGTGTGCAGATTTTTCTCTTCCTCCTTGTCTTTCCTCCCTCCAATACTTTTCTGTCTCATTCAGTGTTTTTATGTGTCGTCTTTTTGCCTCTTTCTCTCTGTTACCCCCCCCCAACCCCAACCCCACCCCCACCCCCCGCTACTCAGCCAGTTAATTGGTGCTTATGCATTAATGAATGCGGATCGATCGAGGCCTGACACGATGCACAGCCCTATTATCATGCTTTTATATTTATGGCTGGTAATAAAGGGTCTAGTTGACAGCGCCCGCGCATGTGTGTGTACGTGTGCGTGTGCGTGTGTGTGTGTTGACCAGTGTCTCATCCTTCGAAAGCCACTGTCAAACCTTTATTAGAGATGTACATCACCATAGCACAAAGCATCCTGTGACCCAGTGTAGGTCAGTGTGTGTGTGTGTGTGTGTCAGAGAAAGTGAAGCCAGCGAGTGGACCAATCAGTAGGAAAAACAGATGTATGAGATTTAAGTGCCGTTCAGACGTGCTCTGTTTTCTGTGAACGTTCTGCCAGTTCACAGGTTGATGTCCTCTTTGAATATAATGTCAAGCATTTGCAAAGTTTCATCATTGTTAGGAATAATGGTCGTCAGATTTACACAGAAATAAATGTAACAGCCTCAATAGAACCTCAACTCACTGAGAGATTACTGACTCCAGGTCTGCAACGGGCTGAAGTAAACAAGATGACGATGTATAAATCATTGTGTGAAGGAAAGAGATGTATGTGGATGTGTGTATTTGAGGTCGGTCTGTCTCTCTGTGTGTGGTCGCACGGCTCCACATATATGTCTACTGAGCTCTGCTTGGCGTTTTAGGTGGGCGAGGAAGTATTTTTAGACCGGCTTCCTTTAGGTCTCTTTGTTTGATTTATAGCAAGAAAAAAAAACACAGTGGGATGAGAAGAATGGAAGTGTGCCTAAATCTGTGCCTTACTTACTTAGTATGTACAGGAAACAGTCAGAGGACGGCGTGAATGGCTGTCTGCACACACCCCTCCCTCCCCCTGAAAAGCCTCCATAAAAGGGGCGTGTCACTTGTGCACCTCTCAGGTATAATCAGGAGAGATGTCAGTCAGTGGTGATGAGATCAGAATTCCAGATTTTTAATTATTTGTGCTCATCGGCGTGTTGGTGATTGAAGACTCTTGGGAACAGTGTAATGTTTGTCATCAATCAAAAGGCAAATCCTAATAAAGTGTTTTTTCTCCTCTAAGAGGCCTGTACTTATTACTACAGCCTCATTCCACTGGTCTAACATAGACACATGGTGATATTGCTGGTATTAGTGGACTATTGATTGATTTTGTCAATAGAGACGATTGATTATTTGTCACCTCTCAGCGAAACGTATGGGGTCGGTCCATGTTTCTCCTCATCACATCACAGGAGACTGATCCGTTTTTTCTCTTCATCCTTCATCCAAAAAAAATCACAATGAGCTTCTAAGACTTCTGATAGGCCCAAACCACATTCACTCACTGGATGCTAAACGTGCCGTAACCACCTGTTTCTACATTAAAAGACACACACACACTTTGAAACATGCTGACTCTGCATGCTCCTCCTCCCATCCACGTGTGTGTGTGTGTGTGTGTGTGTGTGTTATCGGGTGGACGAAAAGAGGCGTTCCCACAGCACAGGATGTGTTCAGGATGATTCACCCCAAAGAACAAAACACTGAGTGACGTCTCCTTCCACACATATTAGACTCAGTCACTGGTGACAAAACATTCAGCGTCAGCAATTCTTTTAATTGCAGCTACCCTGTGGTGACAGCAGTTATTTATACCACATGATGCTTATTGTCTCACATACATTAACCTCAGAGTAGAATCAAGCTTTTAGTTTTTCTCAGTCCTGCTGATAATTTATATTCAACAACTCAGCGTGCATTTTAAGTAGCTATATATAGTATAGATGAATTAGTTGGGCAATGCTTAGGCACTAGAGAATGTCAAATATAATGTAATGCAGTGTGTAGAATAAAATATGTTCATATATATATATATATATACACATATATATATATACACATATAAACCATGCTGAACAGACACATTTTGTCAACGCACGAAATTTGCGACATCAGGAAATGGAAGTTTTGCCATGACATGTTCCATATTTCCACCTGGATAATTAGAAAAGATAGTTTTAAGTGTAGTCTGAGTGTTTTAATCACAGGCTGGCTGTGCAGAGGGACACACACACACACACACACACACACACACACACAGGTCGTGTTTCTATGAAGAGGAGTCCTGGACTGAGAGAGCTCTTGACTCTGGCAGGCTCTTCATCTCCTGCCCACACACACACATGCACACGCACGTTCTCTCTGGACCATCAGGTGGAATGAGATGGATAAGTGTATAATTGCCGGATGTTTATGGCTGTTTTTCACCAGTTGACAACACTTTCAACGACTATATGTGAATTTCTGTCTGAACTGAACCAAACTGCTCTGATGAGCTGATCAGTCCCGCATGTTGTGTAGATGCCGTAAATAAACCAAAGTGTTAATGTTTAAAATGACACAAAATGTCTCACGGGCTCCTGATCGAATATTACAGGTGAAGGACACTGATTCCAAACATCCAATCAAATGCATTTTTACCATGATGCCCTTTCACCACTTATACACAAAGCAGCTTCTTAAGATTCTACGTCGTCACAGTTTGCGAGTGCTTTTGGAAACGCACACAAACACAGACTCTTTGTTGTGTTTGTCTTTGGAGACAGATGGTTTACTCAGGCATTTCACAGGTTTTGTGTAGTGTGATCCTGCACAAACAGACGCTGCGGCAGGATTCACGTCAGTTTGTTGTTCGCACCACGTTGGCACCAGAGGTAACATTAAAACCATCACTTCAGTGAAGCTTCATGGGGGAACGCAGCCGTGGAGCCTCCTGGATTCTCCTGTTGCTGAGAAGAGAAACGATGAAAGCTGCCGTCCGGTGTGTCTTTTGGCTGGGAGGGGGGTGGGACACGTCACCGAGAGCTGCCCCTCTTTGTGCAGAACAACGTCACCCTGTGCTACTCCCTATTGAAACGTTTGTTGAGTCAGACACAGTGTGGGTCTGTTGTATCTCTCGATGTGTAAACGTCTTTGTTCGGGCTTTTTTTCCGAGTGGTAATTGAAAAACAGGTAAGTACTCTGAGTGCACTGCACAAAGCTGTGCCATGAAAATATAACATTCTGTTTTATCATTGCAACCGCTCACATTATGTTGCTTCAAATGATTCATTTCAAACCCTTGTAGCTCATTTAGGAACTGTTACAAAATAATAATAATAATAATAATAATTCAGGAACCACGTCTCCTCTTTCGTCTCATCCAGGTGAGCCTGATGCACAACGGCTGGCCGGTCATTTCGGCGTTTGCCGGCGACCAGGATGTGACCCGTGAGGCGGCCAGCAATGGTGTTCTGATCCAGATGGAGAAGGGGGACCGGGCCTACCTCAAACTGGAGAGAGGAAACCTCATGGGTGGATGGAAATACTCCACCTTCTCTGGCTTCCTGGTGTTCCCCATGTAGAGGAAGGCGGGAGAGGCAGAGGAGGGAGGAGGGTGGAAATGAGGGAGGAGCTGGTGCAAGATGGAAAGTACGATGACGGTGATGGTGGTGGTGGGGGGTGGGAGGGGGGGCAGATGGAGAAATGAGATGGTGGAAAACGGAGGAGAAGAAGACAATGTGACAAGAGACATCTGTTTGGGACGCTGCAGAGGGTGGAGGGATGGAGGGATGGAGGGAGGAGGACGGATCAGAGATGTTAGAGCGGTGTAAGAGCATGACACAGAGCGAATGAACCAGGGTAAAGAGAGAGAGAGAGAGGGATGATGGAGCCAGCTTCTTCCCTCCCCTTCCTCCTGTCATCCATCCCATCATCCACCCTCCTCCTCTCTCCTCTCTGTGGCTTGACTGCAGCTTTGGACAGACAAAACCTTTTTTTTACCCTCCGCCGAAAGAACCACGCAGTTGACCACTTATGTGTCCCAGAGTGTTTTAAAGCCAGAGTGCACCCCCCCCCCCCCCCCCCCCCCCCCCCCCCCCCCCCCCCGCCCCCCGCCCCCTCCCCCCTCCCCCCTCCCCCTCCACATTCACCATCCCGTCATTAATTCATCGATCCCTATAAACATAAGCTCTGAGGAACTGCCCCATCATCGCACAGTCACTGTGGCCATGTTCGTAATGTCCCATACGCTACAAGTGAATTCTGCACTGATTCTGGATCAGCCTGTGCCCCGAAGCCAAACTGTAACTTTTATAGGGGAAACACTAAACCCTGATCACAGAATCAGGACCAGAGGAATCATTTACCTCCACTGTAAGCTGTCAATCACAGGACCCCCCCCCTTGTCCCACGTTGCGTCATCAGGTCAGACGTCTTGCAGCAGCTCGCGGTGACGGTAAATATTTGCCTGCCAGCTATAGGATCAATCGCGTCCCCAAATCCATGGAAAGTCGGTGACGGTGTTCTGCTGTAACTCAGAGAAACACAAGCTAAAACCAACAGAACAAATCACACTTCCTGTTGCGTGCCAACGTGCAACAGGAAGTGTGTTTTTGTAAAGCTAACACTTATCAACACAATGAGGATAAATTAACCAACGCGTTTAACATCAGCGTCCAAGGTTCTTACAACTTTTCACACCAGCTGACTGTTGATGGGACACAACAACACATTGTCATATGATCAATATGATTGTATGATAGTTTAGTGAACAAACGTATTTATTATAAGAAGTAACCGTCACACGTATTGATTAACGTTTATTATTAACGTTATCATGAGCTGCAGCCCAGTAGAACGTTTCCGATCAAATAAAACAGCATTATTTTAAACATTTTGAGTTTTTTCTCTTTTTTTTATTTTTGAAAAATGAAATTCTGAAGGCACCATTTTCCCCTGTGTACCTGTAACTGACTGTGTAACTGTTATTTATAAGAACTCGCCGTGTACTCAGTGATGGTTTGGAAACGTTGAGAGTGTGGAGACATGAGGTTTACAGTGCAATGTGTAACAACAGGAACGATACAGTCCTCATCCATTCTCCAGTCATGGGGGACAATACTCTCCATGACTCTCTTGTGACTATATCTACTCGTTCAGATGCATCCATTCCTCCTCCATACCTTCATTTCCCCTCCCCCCGTCTCTCTCCATCACTTCTGCGCCCCCCCCACCCCACCCCAACCCAGGATCCTCTTCTTTCTTTGACGACGCTGTTTACCTACGAGTAAGTACCCAGATTTCTCTCTCTCTCTCTCTCTTCTCTCTCTCTCTCTCTCTCTCTCTCTCTCTCTCTCTCTCTCTCTCTCTTTCTCTTTCTTTCTCCTCACGTCTGTACTTTATCTGCTGCTGTACTCATTTGCCTCCCAGCACGGGTACTTCCCTGCTTTTCTTCAGTGTTGGACTTTTTCAAATCAAATGACAACCACGAACTTTATTATATATAAATATATATATGAATATATATATGAATATATATATATATGAATATATACACTGGATATATAACTATATTGAGATCCAAGCCACTGTTTCTATTCTACTAGTATTATGATGATAATAATGATAATACTATTCCTGAAAACTGAATCTGGGTGATGACTATAATATCTGTATTTCTGTACTTCAGTGTTATATAAAAGAAAAAAATATTCTAAGAGAAGCTTACTAGTGATTGTGTGGAAATCTGAGGCTGCCGTTCTGCTCTTCTGATTAAAAACATGCTTCTTCTTTTTGTTTTGGGTCAAACAAAGTTGTGGCTAAACTCCTTATATAGAACACCTACATCTAAAAGGGACTTTTTATTATGATTATTATTATTACCTTGACTGTACATTACATGTAAGTATTTAGACGATGATGATATTCTTTGCTTTCTCAATCAATCAGATCACTTTATCTACTGTTTTCTTATTTATTTGCTCTGATGAAATCAATAAAATTTAAATGGGACTTTTATTTTTCTTAAACCTATTTTACGCCTGTGCTTTAATTTGTTCAAGCTGACGTCTGAAAGCAACCAGTTACATGACGTGTGTGTGTGCGCGCGCGTGTGTGTGTGTGTGTGTGTGTACTCTCCTCCTTTCTCCATATCACCTGTAAACAGTATCTTGTGTGTCTTTCTTTTTATGTTTACCATTATGCCCCCCCCCGCCGCGCTCTCCACTCTGTTGGTTTTTAAGGTGTTGTGGTTTGTTTCTCCTCAGACTGTAATGAGCTCCAGGGGGAAAATTAGTGCTGGAATAACAAGCAAACGTCTACACGGTCCCCTCTCTTCCACCAGACCCCTCCCCCTTCCTGCTCCTCCTCTCTTCCTCCTCTTTCTCTGACTTCATGTCATCTCTTTATGACTGCCTGTCCCGCCACTCCGTCGTCCTTCCTGTCCTCTCCGCTCTCAAACACATTTCCTCTCCGGGTTCACTCTGTTCGGCGCCGCTCTGCGTCCACGTCTCCTCCCACTGTTTATAGTCTCTGTCTTAATCCAGAGACACAAAGTTTGTGTCCTGTGTGAGTCGTATTTCATCGAGGGGAGTTGTAGTCATTTTTTTAATTGCAGGTGGCAGGTGAAATTTAGGAGAATGTTACTGTGTGTGTGTGTGTGTGTGTGTGTTTCCTTGGCCGCAGTGGGTCTGTTCTTGATTGTGGCGTGAGACATAATTGTCGTCCTCTCCTCATGTCGAAGGAAAGGTGACAGTTGGGTCAGAGATATATTTTCAGCTCTATGGTGATGTGCACGCATGTACACACACACACACACACACACACACTGCTGCCGTACACACTGTGCCCTCTCTGTCAGGCCTGAAGACAGACTGTTGTCTTTTGTTCAACAAGGACGTCCAACAGAGAGCAAGACAGACTGACATCTTGTCAAGAAAAAGAACAGAGCAGCATTTTCTTTTTTTTGATTTGCTCCCAGTGACTGATAACCTTTGACCTCTACCCATTCCTGAGGTCACTCTCACTCACTCCAGTGCAAACACTTGCATGCTGCTGAGCTCGCTCCCATTTACACATCATCCGACCCCCCCCCCCCCCCCCCCCCCGCCTTCTACCCCCCCCCCCCCCCTTCGGGAATTCCGCCTTGTCTCAGCACGTGTCATTCAAACAGTCAGAGATGGAAAAAAACAAAAACCTTTGTCTATCTATCTATCTATCTATCTATCTATCTATCTATCTATCTATCTATCTATACATGTATGTGTGTGTGTGTGTGTGTGTATAATTAAATGCGCATTAGATGGGAATCTGGTGCATTAATGGCTTTTGAAATTTGGTGCACCTTATTTTTCATACACTGTTTGATCTGAATAAAAACACGTTGTACTTACAGTATTAGCATGAAAATGACCAAAGCTTTAAGTAAATACGTGAGCTCAGTCAGGGTGAAGCTTTAACACATGCATACGTGTGTGTGTGTGTGTGTGCGTGTGCGTGTGTGTGTGTGTGTGTGTATAATTAAATGCGCATTAGATGGGAATCTGGTGCATTAATGGCTTTTGAAATTTGGTGCACCTTATTTTTCATACACTGTTTGATCTGAATAAAAACACGTTGTACTTACAGTATTAGCATGAAAATGACCAAAGCTTTAAGTAAATACGTGAGCTCAGTCAGGGCGAAGCTTTAACGCCGCTCAGGCTTGGGCAAGAAAAACATGTCTGTCCATGTATGTGTGTATGTGTGTGTGTGTGTAGTTGGGATCTCGATAGCTCTGATAGCTTTGTATTTCCAGTTGTATTTTCTGCCGTAACAGTATGTTGTTGTTGTTGTTGTTGTTGTTGTTGTTGTTGTTTTAAGGCAAAATGATCAACAGCTGACTGACAGCACGTCTCCGTCTCTCATGAAGACGTGCGTCTGTGTCTCTGACCCACAGCATTGGTGCGGTGGATAATCAGTGCGAACATGTTGTGCGTGTGTTCCCTGCTGCGGTGACGCCGCCACAGGGCCACAGGCGCGTCGACAAAGGTCATTGAGGCCGAGAGCAGGTAGTGATGCTGAACTCACGACCGTTTTAACGAGTTATTAATTGATATGAAAAAGTCTCCTCTCCACTACACTTGTTGTTGGACAATACTCACAGCTGTTTGTACATTTATTAAGAACAGTGTGATGGAGGAAGCACTAATGTTTTCACAGACTCAGTCAATGCTCCTCTGCTGCAGAGGATATCATGTTAAGTGTGTCTGTGTAAATCCCCAAGACTCATTTCAAAGAGCTGAATGATTGTAGTTGAATCTAGATTTGCAAAATAGTGAAGAGCTGGGAATGAATCCACAACTCACGTGTGGAAAACCTGGGAATGCTGAGGGAAATGAGCAGGGTCCTGTGAGTTGGAGGAAACGTGTGAGGAAAGTCGGTCTGATGATGACGGGAGGAGCAGAGTGGGGGGGGTGGAGGAGAGGTGGGGCGTGTGACAGAATGGAGTGAGAGAGGAGAGACGCCATATGGCAGCGCTCCAGGAGAGGAGGGCGGAGACGACTGACGGAGGAGAGGAGGAGCCAGTAGGTGAAGAATAAAATACCAGAAGCCACTGGGGTCTGATGGGCAGTTCCATCAGACCCCAAAATGAAAAGGTCAAATATACTATTACTATATCTAAATATATATATATATAGAGAGAGAGAGGGAGACATTTTTCTCTGTTTAATCCAGATGTTTCATCCAGATGTTGACACTGCGGAGGAGTGATGGTTATTCCACCCACTTCTCATCCCCCTCAGCATCGTCTCATCTCCTCTGAGTCTCTGCTCATCACATCACAAATCTCACACCCATTCGTTTCGTCTTCTTTCATCTGTATTGTACTTTGTGTTTTACCATCTGGGTTAAAGTTAAAGACGTAGATTTACTGAAACGCACAAAACTAAGACGCCGGTTAATTCATCAGAAAAGGAAGTGGAGTCCATCTCTGTGAAAACGTGACACACTGGCAACTTAATGCACCCAGCCTTCAACATTACTGTGCGCGTGTGTGTGTGTGTGTGTGTGTGTGTGTGTGTGCGTGTGTGTGTGTGTGTGTTGGTATTTAAAAATCTCCCACAACTGCTGATCCATGAATAGTTCAGATAGCGGCTTCACCACACGTCCTGTCATTGTGCGCCTAATTGGCAAAAAAACATACACACTGTTGCTGTACACACAAATCCAGCAAAGAGAGAGGAAAACACAATTAGAGAAGAAAAATGTCAGGTCTGCTTCACAATGTGCAGACTTCTCGCGTGGCCCCCCGGCCCTCGCTGTGCCGGGAATGGGAATTAACGGGGCCAGTAGGCTAATTCCTCATGTGCGCTGTTGTGAGGAGCGACGGGCGATGGCGATGGCGACGGCGGCGGGGCAGAGCAGGGAGAGGGAGAAGAAGATGAAGGAGGGGGGAGTGATTGAAGGAGAGAGGAGCAATTAAAGAGCATTAAAAACAGGCTGAACACTAAGGAGTGGGTTGTAATTACTGTGTGTGTGTGTGTGTGTGTGTGTGTGTGTGTGTGAGACGCCAGATCGGTGCCTTGTATTTTGTGAGGGCTGTTTGTGTGCGGGTAAACAAGTACCAACCTTATGAAATTCAATTATAGCGGCCATCAAAGTCCATCAGGTGTCTGCAGATAAAGAGGAGGAGAGGGGGAAATAAGCGAAGGAGCTCCTGCGCTGACAGGAAGTGAAAGGCCATGTGACATCGCATCCGCCGGAAAAACAATTACACACAATACCATCCAACAATTACACACCATCCCGTCCTCCTGAGCGGGAAACGCACCTGTTCGGGATTCCTGCTCGCCATCACACAGTTAGTTTGACCTCTCTCCGCCCCACATAGCACGTGGACCCGCGGGTGTTGCCGCGGTGACGAGGCTGCGGCCGGAGCTCTAATGAACTGTCACTGCCAGTGGCTTGAAATCGCTTCTCTTGTGATGCTAATTAAGTTCATTCAGACGCGACTTCACGACGTGAGGCCTTTACAGCCTTTTACTTCAGCTGGACTCTGGTGGGCACGTGTGCCCCCCCCCTCCCCACTGATGACAGCCCAACTCAACTCTGTTTCACCACACACACACACACACATCCAGCCTTCTTCTTCCATATTGTTTAATATTGATTGATGGAGAATTAGAAAGCAGACATCAGACGTTAGGCCGACGACTCGTCTCCTGGTAAATCCAGTGAGGCGTTGGCAGTGTTTAGCCGCAGGCAGCAGGAGGCCAGGAGACGGAAGAAGGTTGCATCTCGTTAGTATAAAATATCTGCTGCACCAAGAGCAAACTGCTCCGAGGATGAATTTCAACACGTCTCCTGTTGGGGATTTCGGCGTCCTGCAGCCGGCGGTCGGGAACAAACAGGCAGGATTGATGGTCAAAGTCTGATGCGGCAGATATGATGATTAAAACTGTAAAGCTAAAGCGACTGTCACCTCACCTCAGGACGTTTCTCCCCCTCCCCCCAGGTCCCTTCTCGTCTCCTTCCCTCCCTCCCTCCCACCGCGGCGGTTTTTAATCTTGTCGAGGCATGCCGCAACACACTTACCTGTGTAATTCCCATAATTCCCATGTTAAACGCAACATAATCACACGAGCGCTGGAAGGTAATTCTGTCCGACCTCGAAAATGAGTGGAAAGGGGGTTTAAAAAAAAAAGAAAAAAAGACCCGGTGCAGGTTATTGCTTTCCGTTGAGCGTGCGTCAACAACTCTTGAATTGAATGCACTCCCACAGTGGTGCTGGGCTCACCGGCCCTCGAGGGAAATAACAGCACGCGGCCATTAGGGGATTACGGACGAGTAAAGAAAGAAAAGGTGTGAGAGGTATGCACTGTTAAGACTGCAGGAGTGAAGGCCGCTGTGTGTGTGTGTGTGTGTGTGTGTGTTATATGTTTCAGTATAGACTGTAGTATTCATTTTGTCGCCCTCTGATTGGACAAAGTCAATGAGGTCATTGTGTAATGGACCCCACACCCTCCACTTTAAAGGCCCCTAATTAAATGGCTTCATGTAACTGCTCTGGATTTCAAACTATGCAGCGATAATGTAAACGGACCAATTCCAGTTCACCTTTGACCTGGCCTCGCTCCATAATCAGGTTCACGTCCCAGATTGCTTTTGTACATGTTTGTTTGTTTGTGCGCATTTGTGCGTTGCAGTTGGCATCGTGACGTGGACGTCGCAGGTATATAACGGCGTCTGAGTGCTCTTGTGTGCGACTGTGTCTCGACAAAGATTTGTTTTTGTTGCCAAAGCGCTTTTATAATTGGCAGAGATAAGCAATACTTAACATCTCCTCATGCACACACGCCATTACAATAACACACAGCATTAGAATATTAGGTTTACGGCGCAGTCGTTTGTCAAGGGGCTCTTTAGGGGCCGTAAAACTGTCTGAGTGTGGGAATTTGTCATCACCACAAAGGCCTGCTCTTTCTATTAGGTATAAAATATAGAGAGGCAAATACGGGCTGTGGTGAGGATGCAACAGTGAGACA
>JAFBJQ010000176.1:437589-459991 GCA_016785345.1 Trinectes maculatus
TTATAAATTCTCGTCTCCGTAGCGATCGGTCAGAATCGATCGATTACCACACGGATGAAATCAGCCAGCAATGAAATCTTTAATGTTTCGATCGAAGTGAAAACACACCTCCTTTTACATCTGCCCTCGTGTTACACACATGCACATACTGCAGTCACAGTATGAGACTGTCGTCATCATGTTGACACTATCACTGCCTGGCCAACACACTTCAGTGTGGCTGTTTTGTTGTTGTTGTGCACAAAGTCAATTATGAAGGCGTATTTTTCTTTTGGACATAATGTGCTGTCTTTATGCGGAGTGATGAATGCGTGCTATGTGACGTGTCCTTGCAGCCATCATGTGCTCTGCAGCAGGACAGCTGCAGCATGTGTGTGTGTGTGTGTGTGTGTGTGTGTGTGTGTGTCTGCAGGATGCGGAACGTTTCCAAAGCGCTGTGTGAGTCCGCCTGCATCTCTCAGTGTGTGTGTGTACCCTAATTGAATCACACGCGTCTCACTCATGCTCCTGCAAAGCAGATACACAAACGTGTGTCCAGGATTACGCACAACTTCAGTTGTTCATGTCGCACAGCGGGGGTCAACCTGCACAGGCATCGGGTCGCACACAGGGATTTGATTGTATTGGTTTATAATATTGGTGTAATATTGGTTTCATTGTTGTAGTGATTAAGGTGTTTTAACGTTTTTGAATATTATACAGCAACAGTCAAAACGTCGAATTTGAATTTTGCGACGCTGGTTTCATCTGCACCCACAGTTGTCATGGTCTCAAGTCTCCATTGTCCACTGATCTCGATTTTCCAAAACACAAAAAGGTAGAAAACCTACATGCTAAGACATACAACTATATGAACTACCTGACTCGTCATTGGTCAGCATTGGTCAGCATGGTTCAGAGGCCCTGTCCTTCAGCGGTGTTATTTACTGCAGTGTGTCAGAGGTTTGACGATGGCGCTGACTGAGGGGAAATGATAATAAGTCAAATGATGCAGCTTCATTTGATTAGTGGCTGTTGGGCTCTTTGTAAAGGTAACACTGTTGACCTTTTGAAGCTGCCAGTCATTCATCATGCATGTCGCCGCAGCAGAACATTACTGTACAAACGTAGGGCATGATTCATTTTTTTATTGATGATCCCACATCATAACAGTCGAGTCAATAGTCGGTAAATTCACATCATGCTTATCTGGCTGCTTCTTAATCAGGTGTATATTTTTAAACAGCTTGACAACCCTGACAATCTGAAACAAGCGAATGTATTGTAAAGCGAACGTGTGTGACGATTTTTGTTAAATCGTTAGAATGAAGGTGGAGGTGGCGGCGTTAATAATCATAATAATGATAATAATGATAATAATAATAATAATAATAATAATAATAATAATAATAATAATAATAATAATAATAATAATAATAATAATGATGATAATAATAAAACAGGATGGTGTCATTGAAAGGTTATGTTGTGTCTGAAGTTAGTGGCGATGATCAATAATAAAGTAAAATAATGTTCTGAGTGGTAAATCGTTCCTAGAAGCAGGACAAGCAGTCAGTAAGTAATTTATATTTATGTCAATAAGAATAACGATGCAGAAAATAAAGAGGAAGTGATGTCGTTATTGTTTTGATCAGAAAGGATCTGATTCTGTCGATGACCAGTTGTCGCTGCTGGTAGAGTTTAGATTCTGTTCCCTGTCGGGACCCGGGGTAGAATAGATTTTTGTGTCCCCATGCGTGTGTGTGTGTGAGTGTGTGTGAGTGTACATGCAGATGAGTGTTGCCTGCATTGCAGCATTACGGACCATCTTGTAGGTCCAGGCATAAATATTTCAGTGTGAAAGCGGGAAGATGGGAACCACTCCTCTCCTCCTCCTCCTCCTCCTCCTCCTTCTCCTCCTCCTCCTCCTCTTCCTCCTCCTCCTCCTCCTCCTCCTCCTCCTGTAACGTTTTGCGTTTGACGAGCTGCACAGTGATAATCACACAGGGGCTCTGGTATTAGCCAGGATCTCCTTCCTGAGTTGGTCCGAATTTACAACCACTCATCCAGAGTGTGTCGATACAATATATGAAATATATATTCTTCACATGATGATGATCACGTATTTATATACCAGATAAAACACATGTATGGGCGTAACATGTGGATCATAGTGTCATTTAATTAAATCAATTAATTGAATAGTTGTTAATTAAATACATTAATAGTCAAATAAATAAATAAATATTTCAATTGAAACTAACAGTAGCACCATGGACGACGGATCATTTCCGTAACAACATGCTCAACCAATCAGAGTGCAGTATCTCGCCGCCCACTCCTGCTGGCCCCGCCCTCATTAACACCACGGCGCTCGCAGGTCACGTGTCAGTCTGCGAGACGCTGTCTCTACATGTTTTCTCTTTTAATTATATTCTAATGTTTTTTTGTTTTTTGTTTTTTAACAGACGAAAACCAGACCTCGCCCCTGCAGGCCGTCCGTGTCACCCGCTAAGTGATTTGTTATCGTGGTGAAAAAAGAAGGTCGATCATGTTCAGCGTCTTGTCGTGGGTGATGGTGAGGAATGTCTCGGCGTCCGGCAGGCTAAAGGTCACCGCAAAGCAAATCCTTTCATTCTGTCTAACGGGGGAATTAGTATTGATAGAAGTAAATTCGCTGTCATGGTGTTGTGGAATGAAGCTTATTAAAACGTACTCGTCGGCCAGAGGGGAAAAAGACAATGGAGCTGAAAATGTGTCTCAGCTTGTATGAGGTCTTTTCTCACTGTCAGCCAGTGAGTGGGGGGTGGGGGGGTGGGGGGGTGGGGGTACCAGATTGTCCTCATTCAGGATTGTGGTTCTCATTGTATCACATTGGGTTTATGAAAGGAATCAAGAGGATGAATGTGTAGCTCAGAGTCTTTTCCTATAACATGATTTAATCCCATTAAAAATATACATCTGTGCATATTTCTGTCCATGTGTAGCATAAACGGTGTTGTTCAGGTTGTGTTGTTGTGAAAAGTTGCTGATGGCATTTGTTGTGCAGATATCAAACCTCTGGATCTGGTACCTCTTCAGATGCACCACTACCCCACGTCTCTCAGGCCAATGCAACAACAACCACAACAACAACAACAACAACAACAACAACAACAACAACAACAACATGAAACATCGTACCTGTTGCTCTGTGAGAACCAGGTGAGAGAACAGTCCCACACATGTCGGATAGGTCACTTTATGTCACTGTGGCGACAAACATTGTAAAACAATTCGATTGAAAACAATTTGGTGAAAAAGCAGACGCATGCACAGGATAACGGTGCACAGAGCAGCAGGCGCTGGTTGACGCCCATCATAACTCGTCACATGACTCAGATCTTCCACCTCTGCCTCTCCACAACGCCACCTGCTTAATTAGCGTTGTCTCCAAACCCCTGACAGGAAGTGATCTGATCCATAAGACCTGTCTCCGACACGCAGCGTGTCTGTGTTCCTGCTGCGGCAGCACTTTGATCACAGAGCTGCACCGCTGATCAAACAGAAGACGAGCAGACAGAGACACGTGTCAAATCTCAGCCTGCCACTCAGACGCATGTCCAAAAGACAGGGAGCACGTTTGTTGTTGTGTAAGAAACGATTATTGCACGTATTAATGGCAGGTCCCACAAATAATGACACATAGTTGCCGACTCCTTATATTTTTCACAGTGTTGATGTGTATAAGATTGTAGCGTTCATCCAGGGGTAAAGGTCAAATCAAATCTGATCCTCTCGCAGTGTCTGAGGGAGATGAAGATGTTTTATATATATATATTTGCCCCCCCCAAAAAAATTACATAATTTCAGGTAAACAAACAAAAGTAAACAAAACAAAACAAAAGTACCTGAAAAACTATACATCACACATTTTTTTGGCATTTTGAGTTAGAGGAGAAGTAACTGAAGAGTCTGATGTATAATATGTACATGTTGTGTAAAAGTTGTGTCATTAAAAATGTAAAAAACGATAATTGGCATTAATTATATTTTAATGCCAATAGCATAGCATAGCATAGCATAGCATAGCATAGCATAGCATAGCATAGCATAGCATAGCATGTCAGCGTTTTTTCTTTGTTTAGTCGTTATGGATTGACCGACTGTGATACAGCGTCACTGGATTACAGAAACTGGGCGGAGTTTTCTGTCTCCCAGGAGCGGAGCTCTGGACCTTGTGAAATTCTGTAACATCTCGACATGCTGAACGTTCCTGCTGTGGTTCTTCCCTTCTGTTATCTCTCCTCCCACCTCTTTTCTTTCTCCTCATCGCTGCACTTCGTTCTCATCTTCACCGTCTCTTCTCTTCTCCTCCTCTCCTCTTTGACACCCTCCTCCCCTCCGTGGACCCGGCCGCCTCTTCCCTCCATCCTCTCGCCAGTGATGGAGTTGTGCTTTTATCGGAAGTGACAGAGTAAAGAGCTGTGTAAAGGTTACACTGGCTTCCTCCATGACACTGCCATATTACTTATCACACTCTCTGACACACACACACGCACACGCACACACACACACACACACACACACACACACACACACACACACACTTCATCCCTGGGTCCTTTGCTGCGCTCGGGGACACCTAATAGAAGGAGTGAGATATTGTGTTGCTTTCACACACACAAACACACCATAAAACCACACACACACACACCTATGACACACACACACCTACGCCCCCCAGAAGTATACACACCCAGACAACACTTACTCTCTGTTCGTTAAGCTGCCGGTGTCTGATTGGAGCTGAAACACACAGTTGCTGATGTGGGTTCAAACTCCCCACAGGGCAGTGGTTTATCTTTCATTCACACATCTATGTTCGTGAAGGTCAGGTGTAACAACACAAGGCATAAAATAGACTAATAGCAGATTATTATTATTATTATTATTATTATTATTATTATTATTATTATTATCTTCTCCCTGTCAGACATATGTGATTCCAGCGTTATCATATTCACCCAGTGATATCAGATCACACACACACACACACGCACACACACACACACACACACACACACACACACACACACTTCATCCCTGGGTCCTTTGCTGCGCTCGGGGACACCTAATAGAAGGAGTGAGATATTGTGTTGCCTCTCTCTTTCACACACACACACACTCACAAACACACCATAAACCACACACACACACACACCTATGACACACACACACCTACGCCCCCCAGAAGTATACACACCCAGACAACACTTACTCTCTGTTCGTTAAGCTGCTGGTGTCTGATTGGAGCTGAAACACACAGTTGCTGATGTGGGTTCAAACTCCCCTCAGGGCAGTGGTTTATCTTTCATTCACACATCTATGTTCGTGAAGGTCAGGTGAAACAACACAAGGCATAAAATAGACTAATAGCAGATTATTATTATTATTATTATTATTATTATTATTATTATTATTATTATTATTATTATTATTATTATTATTATTATATGTATTATTATCTTCTCCCTGTCAGACATATGTGATTCCAGCGTTATCATATTCACCCAGTGATACGACAATGGAAACATTCCCATGTGAAGGAGCAGCAACAGGAAGTGATGGTTTCCAGTTGTCAACAGTTACACAGGAACAGCTCAACAACATACAAAAACACAAACGCACACAAATAGTGATTTTACACCTTCTCTATGGTGACTGTCGATACTATCAGATCACACACACACACACGCACACACACACACACACACACACACACGACTGACATAAGGCCTCTAATGGTAGATTTTATTTTTTTTCTTTATTTGTGCCAGTTGCATATTTCTCACCTCTAATTTTCTCCCTTCTTATTTCCTGAGTTGTGTTTGTGTCATCTGTGTGTGTGAGTGTTAATGATTTCCAGCTGTGATGACAACCTTCAGTAACAAGCCGAAAAACAGGTTCTTCTGTGTGTGTGCGTGTGTGTGTGTGTGTGCGTTTGCATTCTCCCTCAGTCCTCTGTCAGTCAGACTCAGAGGGAGTGATGCTTGTTTGTCAGCTGTCGAAACAACACACACACACACACACACACACACACACAGACAGTATATTAGAAACACACACCCATATTCACACAACAATCAAAGTCACGCACACACACACAAGTTCACGCCCGAGCAGCTCTACACTGTACGCCTCCATGTTGCTTCCTTGGTGACGGCTTGTCGAGCTCACTAATGGAAGAGCGGCCACAGACAGACAGACAGACAGACAGACAGTGACAGACAGACATATTCTCCTCTATTCTGTCTGTCAGCTGTGTTTAATCTACAGCCGGCGTCTCGCAGCCCACACATACATACGGTTAACGTTTAGGGCTCAGCGGGGAATTGGACGCGTGCTGCGGTTTGTCAAGTGGCGTCTTCAGCAAATTGAGTTTTGGAAAGTCGGCTGGAGTGAAGATGTTTTGTTTCGGATTTTCTCGGCTTCTGTCTTTATTCATATCCAGTGTGAGAGGTGCGACTCGCTCGCCCCCTGTGTATCGCCAGAGATTGGATTATATCTGAAGTTTGTCCCAGCTAAACTAAAACAACTTTGTGCTTTTTATTTCTACATTTTAGCTGCGTCTCGCTGTCCTCCATTTTCCTCTCGTCTCCTTTCTCCACCTCTCCTCTTTTCCCATCACCCCCCCCCTCTCTCTTACGCTTTCTCTTCATCTATAGTAAGAAGCAATAATGGATATAGTGTTGTTCTGCTGTTGTGTGTATGTGTTTATGTGTGAGCGATCACTTACAGGTATTTCTGTCATTGTGCGTTATGGGAACCAGAGTCTAATGTGTTTATAATTGACTCCAGCCCCAGCAGACTGACTCGGTGGGCAACAGATGCCACACTTGCTGTAGCCACAGGCTGTGTGTGTGTGGTTATGTGTGTGTGTTTTTGCATCGTTGTGAGGACCACACATAGAGCTTGTACAGTGCGAGCTGTTTGAGGGTTAGAATGAGGTTGAGGTATTTAGTTGTGATGGTTTGTGTTTGAGGTGTGTTGAGGTTTTGTGTTCAGGACGCGTGTGGTGAAGTTTTAGAAATAGATTTCAGAAGCCAGGAGAAGACATTAGAAAAACAGTCAGTTACCAACACAACGTTAACATAAGCAACACAATACTTTTTCTTTAGTTTATAGATGAGAGCTGGATTGATTTGCACGGCCCGGTTATCTCTCTCTCTCTCTCTCTCTCTCTCTCTGGAGAGATGGATCCAACATTATCTGCAAACAGAAATATCCTGATTGATGTGTTTCTTTCATGTCACCTGTGATGTGATGTGTTGCAGGTCCCAGAGGGCCTATAATTGTCGGACACGTTTAAATCCAGTCAAGCCCCAGGTCTGTTTTCATTCTTGTATCTGTTCCTTTTCAAATAAGTCTTCATCGCCTGGAGGACGGAGTGGGGAGGTTTATTACAGCGGGGCTGTCGGGGACAAATGTGATCCAGTGTTTTAATCACTAATGTCTGGTCAGTCGATGTGTGGTCGTGCATTTGTTAAGCTGCTACTTCATTATCATCCCCATCACTTTCACAACTTCCTTCACCCCCTTTTCTTTTAACCATCTCCCTCCCTCCATCCTTTTGTTTTTCATTTTCTCTTTCGTCCCATTAACTGCACTCTCTCAGATTCTCCCCCTGTGCCCTTCACTTCTTGCGTTCAAGCTGGATTTTAATAGAAATATATTGTTTATGGACTGGGGACCATAATCAGATTTCATCCCCTCCTCCTGACCTCATTAGTATTGACCTGTCCTTCCCTGATGATGTCACAGGCGGCTGCTGTACGCCAGCCAATGATCTGCGGCTGAAATTGGGTTGTGGCTCAACAATCTGTGTCTCTGTGATTTAGGGGACACTTTCTATTATTCATGTGCTTTTCTCACCAATTCCTGCTCTGATATATTGTACATTAATGATTAGATTTACCCAAGTTCAGCTGATAATAATAATGGCAATAGCTTTTAAGCCTTTGTGTATTTTTCTGTCTTTCTATTTATGAACTATCTTGTTCAACTGAAGTGTCGGTGTCTACATGACACGTTTGTGTTACCAGGCGTCAATCAGCTCCGACACGTCTCACCAGATGTCACATGTCTTTGCGATGACGTACGTGCCTGTGCGATTGTGTGTTTCTGCTGCTCTCTGAGCTGTGACAAGGTTAATGCCTTTAGGCTTTGCTTCACCCATTGTCTCTACTGTTGTATAGTTTCATAGCCCCTGGATGTGCAAACAAAGAGATATTGCAAAAAAAAAAAAAATCATCCAACCACAGGCTACAGCACAACGAATGGGATGGAAGTGAACTCAGTGTACAGCAGGTAGCCTATAGCTTGTATAGACTGTATCTGACAGTTTGTAATCTCTCACCAAAAATGGCTAATTGTGAAATTTGCTGATGATCTGTCGCCAACGTGTCTCGTAAACATCTGCAACATGACTGTGAAGTCAACACTATTTTGTCGCATTGTTTTCTTGTGTGACGCTGGTGTCAGACATCTTTTTCCAAAGTCATCCAAAAAAATAAAAAAAAAGGACTCCACATGGCAGATGGAGACACCGGTCATTTCCAAACATGAACCATCGCCTGTAAGATAGTGTTTCTCGTTTTCCTTGCTGACATAGGGATGACTGATTATTTACACACACTATACTGCGCTGTAATGTCTTCCATCATGACTATCTCCAGCCATTTCCATTTTATACACAGATATATGCAGGAGCAAATGGGCAAATGGATGTATCATGATGAGTTTGTGTGTGTTTGCTCGCAAAGTCAAACTTCAGTCGTAGCGGTGATGAATGTATGCAATATGTGTGCACGCCAGAGGGGCCTCCATCACCAGTGTATGAGAGCCAGCTTCAACGTGATTCATTAGAGCGAGAGATGGAGGGAATAAGAATAAAAAAGAGGAGGGGAGACAGTGAGATAAAGGAGGAGAGGCTGAACGCAGGTAGAGCTGTGGCTTAAAAAAACACAGAGAGAGACTAAAGAGACTGATGAGAAATGGAGGTGTGGAGTCGTTTAAGCAGAGTAAGATGGAGATGGAAAGCAGGGCGGCTGGATGGCGGCTGGATGGCGGCTGGATAGCGGCTGGATGGCGGCTGGATGGCGGCTGGATGGCGGCTGGATGGCGGCTGGATGGCGGCTGGATGGCGGCAGATAAGAGCGGGGGAACTTCTTAAACAGAAAAATGTTTGTGGAGAGGAAAAAAACAGAGGTGATGGGAAATCGCTCTGAGGGAAATAAAAGGCAGGAAGCTTCAATTCAATCACAAACTTAAACAAGCAGCGTTTCATCGCCTTCACAGTTCATCATCAGAGGATGGCGGGTTTGGGTTTGGGTTCGGGGCTGCAGCCGGTCCCACCGGTCCGACCAGGGGTCACCTCTGTAACAGGTGGAAACAAACATTAACATGAATGTTCACAGCTCCAGGTCATGAAGAGTCTCCAGTTAACCAAACCTGCAGAACCTGCAGGAGCTTATCTGGAAACACTCCTGATAAGACACCAAAGCTGTTTCCACACAACACATGTGGATCTGGAGCTTCGCACAAGTTTCCCATTCACCCATGTGGTTGATTACAGCGAGTCCTAGTCCAGGGAAGTGTCCGGAGTAACATCAGTGTTGTGTTGGGACTTTTTAGTGCTTGGATGTCGTTGTGATACAATAATAAGCTACAGTAAACGGTGTGTGTGTATGTGTGTGTCGACACGTAGCACACTCACACATACACGAGCTGTGGGTGTCTCCTCCGTCTGGCAGTGGGCTGCTGGGTGTTGTTGCGTTGCTGCACTTAGCTCGGATCAGTTCGTGCAGATTGGACAAAGCGGCGTGTTAACGGCAGCTCGACCCCAAACTCATGCGCAGTCACTAAGCGGAGCAATCGCCAAGACTCCCTGAGGCTCAGTTTGAGGAGGCTCATTCTACCAGAGGTCATTAAGCAGTCAATGCACACACACACACACACACACACACACAGCACAGATTAAAACCCGCAAACGCACACACACTCTCACACATCCGCGTGGTGTTAGGCACTTGAACCCGCTAAGGGAGGTGTCAGCTGCTAATGCAAAAAACTAATTCTCGACATTAGATCCATCGTCTCTTACCTGTGACACCCTGAACCCCAGTGTGTGTGTACGTGTGCGTGTGTGTGTGTGTGTGTGTGAGGAAAAGAACAACAGGTGGGATAACAAGGTAGACTGATTTGGAAATACACATCAGACTTTTATGTATTAATATACTCATAACATGCAGTGAGCAGTTTTCTCCATAGGTGGGGCAAATATGGTCCTTATGAGTCCACAAGTGTGTAAACGAATCATAATAAATGACACAAAATGTTACAACAATAGGAAAATGTCATGAGATGCGCTGACATTTGTACGTTTCCCACTATATAAGACCTGCTTAGGCTTTGGTTTGCTAATTACTACATTTTCCTGTGGGGTTTTACACATTGTACTTACAAACACTTACACGGTTTAAATGCTAGGAGCAGTAGCTGCTCGTCTTTGTGCTGTCGGTTACAAACGAGGGAAGCAGTGCCGACAACATGAAGAACGAGCAGCTTTTTAAAATGCAGAGAAACGAAGACAGGAAACACGTCCAACAGAGACCTGACATTTTCAGGTGTTTGAATGTTGCTCCTCAGCTCAGTCAACATCAACACAAATTCCTGTGAGAACAAACCAAACCTCGTAACCAGTAGTGTAGAAACCTTCCTTCAATGCACCGGTCGGAAATGACAGAATGGCAAACTCACACTTAGCTTTAGTGAAATGGGTGGATGCAAACTGATGTTACTGGGGTTAGGGTTTAGGGGTTTAGGGGTTTTAGGGTTTAGGTTTAGGGTTGGGTTTGGGTTTAGGTTTAGGGTTGGGTTTAGGTTTAGGTTAAGGTTTAGGTTTAGGGTTGGGTTTAGGTTTAGGTTTAGGTTTAGGGTTGGGTTTAGGTTTAGGTTTAGGGTTGGGTTTAGGTTTAGGTTTAGGATTAGGTTTAGGTTTAGGGTTGGGTTTAGGTTTAGGTTTAGGTTTAGGTTTAGGGTTGGGTTTAGGTTAAGGTTTAGGTTTAGGTTTAGGTTTAGGGTTGGGCTTGGGGGTTGGGGATGGTGTGTTAATTTGTACTTAAGAAAAAAGTTAAGCTCGACCCAGAAAGGGATTGAAAAGAAGAGTTGGAGGAAGAGCAAGAAGAAAGTGAAGGAACAAGACAGAGAGACAAAGGCATTATCTCCCATTTTCCTTTGCAGATGACAAGAGTAAATAATTATTATCACACAAACAATAATCTGTCTTTCCTCTGCCGTCTCCCCTAAGTCGCATACATAGCTCCAGGCAGATAATATACTGGACTGCCTGAGATGCATTTGAATATTTCTTTGGCAGGAAATCACGTTACTGGCTATTAAAAAGTAATTATTTGTACATAAATTCCCTACAAGTTTGAGCCAAGTCTTGGCAGATGCCTCTGTGTGTGTGCACTTTGTGTGTTTGTGTGTGTGTGTGTGTGTGTGTGTGTGTGTGTGTGTGGGGTTCAATGCTAAGGCAGTTAGCGTGTGGGGTGTTGCAGTGTTGTGTTTATTAAAAACAGAGACAGCCTCTCCATCATCAACACTGCACACACACAGACACACACGGGTGTCACTGAAACTATATTTCACAGCGCAGCACATGATAATGTAATTACCAATACTTAGCATAGACAGGCGGAGGAAGGGATGGCATGAGGAGGGAGTTGCAAAGAAAAAGAGAGAAAGGACAAAAATGAGAGAAATGAACAGAGGAGAGGGGGAAGAAACTTTGGCAAAAGTAAAAAAAAGTACAGACAGGTTAAATTAAAGTGTGGGAGAGGAAGATGGACAGAGACAGAAAGACAAAGATCCACTGCACGGCGGTGTCATTCGTTTAGTGCAGTTCAAACACAGGCTATATTAAAGAATATATTACTCGACAACGGGACCAAACACGATGTGTGGGACAAACCATCCGCGTAACATCGTCGGCCGTCTCTTTACTTTTGGCCACTTTTGACGTCTTCTCGCGTTGCACCACAACTTTCTGCCAAAACGCGTCATTGTGCCGTAGTCGCTATAAGTAGATCATGCTCAGTGCAAATGCAGCTAATTGTCAGTGCACGTTTTGAGACGATCATTCATCAACCTGGCTTTTTTTTAAGGCAACAAACAAGGTTTTCTCACATAGTCAACAGCACCTATAGAAACATGGTATATGAACTTATGTGTCACTGCCTGTCAAGCGCTAATGTCTCAATCCATCCAACACACAAGACCCATTACGCATTCAATTTTTAATAAACAGTGTGATGGGAAAGTTATGCTTTTCACTGTACAGATCTGGGTTTGTTACTAATGACCAACCTTTAATTTGCTTCAAGTGCGAATGGTTTGCCAAGAGGACACTCATTTGGATCCCATTGGGTCTGAAGTGCTAAACAGTATCAGTCAGCGCCAGAAAAAAGTAATTGAAAGTAAATGGACTCGGTTTTCAAATAGATTCTAGAGATATAAAAGCAGGTATTTTCCTTCAGGGGCCTCAGGTAGCATCTGTGTGTGTCTGTGTGTGTGTGTGTGTGTGTGTGTGTGTGTGTGTGTGTGTGTGTGTGTGTGTGATTGTATGCGTCTGCAATGTTAAACATGCAGGACAAGTGTAATGTCTCACAACAACAGTTACATTCATTCATCTCATCGAGCCACCACAGAGTGAGGAAGACAAAATGATCTGTAATGTTTTGTTTTCATAATTCAACTCTAATCATTTGACATTTTAAAATGTAATTATGAAGTGGAACATAATCCCCCCCATCCCCCCTCCCGCCCCCTGTTGTGGTTTTAACAATAAAGTGTCAAGAGGGTAGAACAAGCGTCTCCTGCATATTAAATACCATTTGAAGTGATGCACATTTTGATTCAGTAAATCAATGATGCTGATCCATTGTAATAATTCCTATCTGGCCCTGTTTGTCTGAACCGCAGTAGATAATGTCAGCTGTTTTGTGTCAGTGTGACATATAGAGAATATATCTGTGTCTTTTTCTATCTACATATCTACCTCCTGAATGTTAAAAGCCATTCAGGCATCCTGGAGGTTGTTTTTCTGCTGTCTGATGGGACAGTTGTTAATATGGACAGGTTGTGTGCAGACTGTTTTCCTGCAGTTTCTGTCATTAGGCACTTTTCCATCTAGATGTCCCACATTAATAGCCTTTATTAATGTTTAATGCCTGGATTACTTTGGCACTCTGACTTTGGCATGGTTTCAGCCAAGCTTTGGGTCAGACTGACACTGGATTATTGCTTGTCTGCCTATGTGTGTGTGTGTGTGTGTGTGTGTGTGTGTGTGTGTGTGTGTGTGTGTCAGACACTGGTGTCCTCAGATGCCCTTACAACTTGTTTTCCCTCTCAAATATAATTCAGCACAGCGGTAATATAAGCACTTCAGAAGCTAATGCTAATGAATGATTGTCTCTTGTCCTTCATACGTCGCCTTTGTGCTCACATGGGCATAAAACGTACTGCGAGAATAAGGAGCGTAGCAAAGGGCATCAATGAACGGTGTACACTCCAATAAAAGCAGATAAAAACACAACTGGAACGAAAGGCAGGAGGTGAATTAAGTGGGACAGGAGAGAAGTGAATGAAAGCAGGAGACAGACAGAGATGGACAGAGACAGACGGAGGGTTGAAGCTGGCAGTGTCTATTGTCTGGAGTCCTGTTGGACATCGTTCAGTTTGGAGACATGAGGCTGAGCTGGCATCGCTGTCGATCAGATGCAGCCTGGCGCTTCGGGAGAGCCGCACTTTCACCAGAAGTCATCAGTGTCGGCAAAGTTACTTTTCTACAGCTGTTTTTTCTTAATATTTTATAGCACATCTTTCCTCTGTAACTGATGTAGAGATATTAAATAAGAAAAGCAGTTGAATGCATAAGATCAGAAATCAGACCGAGAACCCACACACTGATATAAAATATTTGGCTTTTGCCAGATGATGTCAACATTTCGAAGCTGTTTACTGAAAAGTGAGCACCAAGTCACATCATAGGTTAAATGAATGAAGTCGTTTGTCTCGTCCCTTTAGGAAAACCCAGAGGAACTGACTCCCACGTCTCCACAACAGCTAGTTCACTGTGTCGCATCGCTGTACTGCGGTATATTTAACTCTACTCGCCACTGAAAACAGTCTTGAATCTTGTCACCAAACAGGAAGCTGCACAGGTTGAATGGTGACAGATTCGTGTCCTACAACAACAATGTGCCACTCAGTATTTAGAAATAACCTCACTTCCCCAATTATCGTTGAGCATCTGGCACCTGGTGCTTCCAGTGTCTGACTGGGTCAGGCGAGCTGATTGGACAGAGGGGATGTACGGGGTTACAGAGGCAGGTGGACGGGGACAGACGGGCAGACGGACAGGTGGATAAAGGGTTGTGGACAGATGTATTGAGGCCTCTGCAGAGCCTGCAGGGATCAGCAGGGGCACCAGAGACCACCTCAGATTCGTGGACCGTCCAGCTCGTTCTTCAGGTCACTGGCTGGGTGGCTGTTGGATGTTCAGTCTGTGCATGTGGTCTACAATACAGACTCCAGGAGCCTTCTGAATGTCCTGAACTTTTTTCTCTCGGTCTCTGTGATTGTATATTAACGACCATTTCTTGGTTCCAAGAGTAAAGGGAACATAAAACAAGCAAATGCAGCAATGGTCCTCGGGGCTCTGGTGTGGAGCTCTCCGCCGTCTCGCTCTCGGTAACAGCGGCTCCGGGTCTTATAGATGGTTTTCAGGTGGCACAGCAGGCTCATTGTAAAGTGAACCAACAGCGCACAGATCTTCGCCTGTGCAACCAAAGCTTTTACTTTTAGCCATCGTGAATAATAAAAGTCTGGGAAGGATTTTACAAGAGGGACAGTCGGAGACTACGTTCTATGCTCTGGATCAACTGCGAGAACGTCACCGCTGACACGAGCCAACTGGCACTCGGTGTCCAGTCTGAAGTGGATGCTTCTGTCGCAGTTTGTGCCTTTTCCAGCCTAAATAAATCGTAGCTAGCATCCTTGGCAGCATGGGCCAGCACTGGCAAAGAACACATGCTATTGTGTTGACCCCAGAGGAAAGTCTTAATTTAACAGCAAAAAAAGAGAAGAAAAAAAACTTGGCATCTATAGATGCAAATGACATTGAAGGTTGTATAAACATCCTCAATAAAAGTCTAATGTAAGTATGTGTGTCCAGATAAAACGCCAGGAACTTGTTATATTTACACTTCCTGCTGGCAGACCGTCAGCCTTCAGCGTTTAACACGGTGTCCAGCATCCGGGACTTTGTTTCTGTTTGAAGGTCCATTCAGTCGTGGTTTATCTCCAGTGCTTTGTCACATTCAGCAGTAGATGAACATTTTGTCTATACTGCAGTGTCGCATGTTCTGATCAGCAGTGCTGCCTTTGTATCAAATTACTGCAGAGACCTTTCCAGACCGTGACTTTAAAACCCCACTCAGCAGTGTGTGTGTGTGTGTGTGTGTGTGTGTGTGTGTGTGTGTGTGTTAGCTATGTGCTCAGCACAACATAAATAAAATCTGTGAAGATGATATGTATATATATATATATATATATATAAGTGGAATATTGTGATATATTTGTTGTTATTTCTAAACATGTAACTTACATATCTCGTCCTCAGTTTTGCAAGTTGTGTGTCACATTGCAGCGTAATCCTGCACGATGCTCCATATTTATCAATAACCCCACGCTCAGCAATGTCTGTTCTACCATCCGCATTATCATTGAGTTGAAATAAGGTGACATGTAGTGATCCCTGTGGTCAGCGGTGGCAGTCAGTGTTTGGTCCAAGGTGGACAAGGTTACTGTTTACATATCTGATTACACCAGGGTCATGTTTCATCTCTGGCACAGTCGGACGGAGTTCATCATGTTGTCCTGTATTGATTGTCCTGTTGTTTACAATTTGAATAGTAAATGTGACGTGCAACTTCTGTTCGTTTTCAAAAAAGCCACAAGCATATTTCTACCAACGTTTTCACTTTCTTTCACTTACATTTGTCAGGTTGTGTAGTTGCAATACATGTAGCATTTGATCGAAGTACAAAATGTACTGCAAGAAACATTTCAGTGAAATGATGCTTTCAGTTATTCAGGTTTCTGTTTATACAAACAGACGCCATCATAGAAACGTTCCGATCCTAAAACTCACTGAATTTCAAAACCACAGTGACTAACGTTAATTCCTGTGGCGCAAGTACCTTGTTTTTGTCTAAAATAAATAACAGCTGACTCAGCCACCGCATAGAGAGAAACAATATTTTAACTTCTCTCTCCATTTATACAAACACACACACACACACACACACACACAGTCATTGTGAGGAAATACTGAGCTGGACCTGATCCATGTTTCTCTTAGTCACATTGTTGTTGTTGTTGTGATCTCAGATTTTAACACAGCAGGACGCAACTGTTTCTGCTGTCGTTGTGTTAACAGTTACAACTTATTACACTAACAAGTATGAAATTAGACAGATAGTCTCACGCACACACACACACATTCACACACGCACACACACACACTGCAGTCCTCAATGGTTTTCCTTTTATAATATATGGCCGTGCTGAAGACAAACAGGGCTTTACTCTTTGTTTATGGGAGAAATAAAGTGCTGTGTAAACTGTTACCACTGTTTGTGTTTGTGTGTGTGTGTGTGTGTGTGTGTGAGAGAGAGAGAGAGTAAATTGCTAACATAGCATTCAGAGAACAGCTAATGGCTCTCACTCGCCTCTTTGTATCTGCTGTTGCTGATGTAATTCAGATGATTGTGGCAGTGAGATGCTTTCATATGCTTGACGCTACTGGCGACGTTTGTTAATTGCATTTTCATTTGCTTTAATTCCCACTGCCCTGCTGCTGTACATGTCATTTCATGCACTAATTACTTCACAGCATTCATAAAATTAGCATTTCTAACGAGCCAGTTCCTGAAGTACAGCGTGTGTAGTGTTGTTACGAAGACGATGACATGTTTTATGTTTTGAATTTCTGACTCTGAGAGTATTTGAATTTTTTTTTTGACTTGAAATAGAGGAATTTTAATGAAACATTAGAATGTAAAGCATGTGAGTATGTACTGTAGATTATGGATGACTATAAAGTTTTTCATAATGACAGCTGGGTAAAGAAACTGAGGCGTGATCCATTCTTGACCAGATGTCTTTGTTGCATCCAGAAAAGAAATTCATTTTTGTGAAATTGAAATGAAATATTTAAATCCCATTAAGATGCACCTGAATAACATGGAAATAATAACATGCATATGTTTGTACCAAGATCATGGATTCATTATTTCCATATGCTTTCATGTAAACAGTCTAACCTTAAGAACATATATCCATCCATCCATCCATCCATCCATCCATCCATCCATCCATCCATCCATCCATCCATCCATCCATCTTTTTCAACAACAAGCATCAGGTGACAGCAGCCATCACACATTACAGATTCATGACTTCAGTAGGAGGGAGTCAGTGAAGACTGTGGGTGGCAGGTTTAAGGGATTTATTGCACATTTTCAGCATTACTATCAGCCTGCTAGCATATGTGCTCTATTTCTGCATACACAATGCCATTTTGTGTGTGTATTTTGTGTGTGTGAGCATGTGTGTGTGTGAGTGTGTGTGTGTGTGCTGGACGCTGTGTAAATGAGAATCAGTTATGTTCTGATGGAGAGAGCAATTCATTAATATTCATGGGAAGAGAAAAACATCAACTGAACGCTTGACTTTGCCCTCACACTTGTATTAGTGCGCTCGTGCACACGCGCGTGTGTACTTGTACTTATATGTTTGTGAGTACCATTTGGAGTACAGACTTTATGCAGTGAGGACATGCTGACAGACCAGTCTTCACTTTTTCAAAGGGTTAGGGTTAGAATTAGCTACAGGTTAGCGCTGGGGTTAGACATTAAGTTGTGATGGTGCGGGTACGGGTTAGGTGCTGAAGAATGCAATAAAATAAAAGTACAAGGTGTGCAAAATAAAACCAACAAATTGGACCTAATTTTATTTTTCAGGTCAAAGGTTAGGGTTAGGCCTAGGGTAAGGTACAACAGCTGAAATTATGGCAAGGTACAAAAATTGTCAACAAGGACAATTTGTGTCTTGTTGACAAATTTGCAGAATAAATATAACAGTAGATGTAAACATATTTAAAATAGCCAATATACAGTACAAGTCTGTACGTCTCTAATTCACACTACAGACTTTATAGACGGAGCCTTTGGCTTAGTCCTTTAATGGGTGATTCACAATATGTAATTGATTTAGCTTTTTAAAAGGTTGGTAAGTGTGATATTTTATGACACACCCTTGTTCATAGTGTGTAATTAAACCGTGCGTTATATTTTTGTCAGTATCCAGTGTGTTTGTATATGCATTTTGAACAGATATTGTCCATTGATTCATACCCTTATCCTATTATAATTAAAGCTATGGAGGCAAAGGAAGGTGATGGTATGAATGTATAGGTCACTTCAGCTACAATCATCCACCAGCAATATGAGAAACTGTTCTCAGAGGGCCTCAGAGCTAATATTAGCTGCACCAGAAGAAACTCTGAGTTAAGCTCATCTTCAAATTCACTTTCATACTCAGGCTTTATTACCTCGTTATCCTCATATTCTGAAACGTCTCCAACTCCACCGTGTGTCTATCTCTTACTCCCAGTAAAGCTCCAAGGCTTTTGGAGTGGAAAATGTTTGGGTTGTGTATGAAGATGGACGATGATGCTTCTCCACTTTCTCCACTTACTGCACAAAAATGAATCCAGAGTAACGCCTGCGTGACCAAACCTGAGAGAGTCTCAACTTGTTGTCTTTTTTTTAATGCGTCAAATAACTAATTGATAAACATAAAACTCAACATTAAAGAAAGGGTGTAGAATTTAATAATTAGGTTTCAGGTTATATTTTTGCAAACATAAAATGGAACAAATGATTGTCATCATGATGACAGGATTTGGTGTTTGTGTTACCTCTTCTCCTTTCTTTCTCCTTTTCACACTCGTTTTAGCTCAATTTTCTTCTTCTATCTTAGCTGTCACCTCCTCTTCCATCAGCTGTGTGTGTGTGTGTGTGTGTGTGTGTGTGTGTGTGTGTGTGTGTGTGTGTGTGTGTAGGACATATAGAGGAGAGTCAGTGCACACCTGCACAGCAGTGTGAACTGTCCACGGGGAAGGACATGAGATCGGCAGTACACAGCTGTCCACACACACACACACAGACACACATGTGTTGAGAGACTTGGTTTAATGGTCAGGTCAGAATTTGTTTCACATTAGGTTTAGGTTTAGTGTTTTGGTAAAACACTGCGGAATATATTGTACATATTATTATACTGAATGCAGAGTCCCCACAATTGTAGAAAGACGAGTGTGTGTATGCTTGTGTACTTATTTTTATTTTACTTATTTACCATTTGAAGTTACAGATCTTACGTAGTGAGGACATGTTGGTAAAGTGGGGACATGGCTTTTTTGAAAGTCTTGATTTGTAATCTAATCCTAACTGTAGGATTAGGATTAGGTCTAGGGTTCTGACGGTTAAGTGCCCTCACACAGCCTGTTTGTCTTAATGAATATGCAACTGTGGGCGTCTCCGCAGAACACGCATAATATTGGGCGGAGTAACTGTAAATAGAGGTAGCGCACGCAGTGTGGTTTACCAACCCGGAAACTGAATGCGTTCGCTAATTTGGTATCCTTATTTAGCATGTTTGAAATAACTTGCACAGCTTTGGGCACATCTGGCTGCGGATGTTGTAACAAGGAGGAGACATCGGCATAATGAAAGGTGACGAAGAGAACCAGTCTTTTCTGCTCGCGTCAACATGTTTGAAATGACGGAAGAAACAATAACAGAGACACATCACATCGCCTTTCCAGCGATGTCATATCAGAGCTTCTGGAGGAGCTGATTTGGGATCAAGGGTTGATTTGGAACCAGTGACAAGCAGGGGTTGACTGGGACAATAAATCGGCATTTTGGAGCAGACCCACACTCCGGGCCGCTGGTTAGGAAACAGACTCTGGCGCCGACATGTTTTTGCTGAAAAAAAAGTGTCAGGACTGTCGGCCCACATAGCACGTCGGCCCGGGACAATACCCAGTATGACGGATGGCCAGTCTGTCCCTGCTGACAGGGAGGAGTCCCGCAGTGTCCTATGTGACAACGCTTCTGTCAACATTGCCTCTGTCCCCCAACCTGGTTTTCCGGTGCACTGTCACGCGTATGAAATGCCATGTCATGCAGAATGGAAAGCTACCAGATTCCCACGCACTCGGGACACATTACATACCACACAACAGGGCTTTGATGTGGATGATGGCTTCCCCCAAATTATTGTACCAATAAACTGCACACATACCCCCAACCACCCCACCCCCACCCCCATCAGACAGAGACCACATTTATATAAACCGCAAACGCACGCACTCTTTAAATGTGCAACTTGTGTGCTATTCAAAGGGCGTCATCCACCCACAACACGCAAACCAATAGCGTGTGCAAAACTGCACGCGCAATCTTAGTAAATCAGGCCCTTAGATACAACAAGAATGTGTGTGTGTGTGTGTGTGTGTGTGTGTGTGTGTGTGTGTGTGTGTGTGTGTGTGTGTGTGTGTGTGTGTGTGTGTGTGTGTGCAGGAAATGCCATGTCATGCAGAATGGAAAGCTACCAGATTCCCACGCACTCGGGACACAATACATACCACACAACAGGGCTTTGATGTGGATGATGGCTTTCCCCAAATTATTGGACCAATAGACTGCACACATACCCCCCACCACACCCCACCCCCACCCCCATCAGACAGAGAGCACATTTATATAAACCGCAAACGCACGCACTCTTTAAATGTGCAACTTGTGTGCGATTCAAAGGGCGTCATCCACCCACAACACGCAAACCAATAGCGTGTGCAAAACTGCACGCGCAATCTTAGTAAATCAGGCCCTTAGATACAACAAGAATGTGTGCGTGTGTGTGTCTGTGTGTGTGCAGCCATTTATATGCATTCATTAGTCATGCAGGCAGTGTGGGTCAACTGTCAGTGAGCTCTGACACCCCACTGTCAAAGACCAGCTGATGGAAAAGCTGACACACACACACACACACACACACACACACACACACAGACTCTCTCTTTTTCACACTCTGCTTGAGAGGCAAAAATGCAAACTCATCTGACAGAACAAGACTCTTTCAGCAAAAAGAATTCATAATATGCTCACAATGACCTTGTCTATATGGACAACAACAATCTGATTTTCTATAGGTTAAGACATTATTTAAATTATGACGTTTACACGAGTTTCCAAAATAATATTCTATTAAAATTCCCATGAACTTTCTCTGAGTATGACTCACACCTGCCTCACATAAGCTATTGTAAAAATGCCCAGAAGGGTTAGGGCTAACACTACGCTAACCGCTAACCCCAATAGGAGTTTATATTACGATTAAAGTTAACGTAAACTACAGATTATTTATTCAGGTTAATCAGAAGCTCCTGTTCCTGTGGTGTTGTCTTTCAGTCAGATGACTGTAAATATCTCAATCTGGTGAATAGCGTGTAAAAAGAGTCAGGTGATGTGTGTGTTTGTATGATTGTTGTTCTGCAGCGTCTCTGACGGTATTTTTTTTTTATAAGAAGTGAACCTGGTCTTATTTTTATACCTATACGTACAGATATGTTACCAAACCTGTTATCATGGCTGTGCATCAGGGCACAGTAACGGTGCTATAGTTTATAGTGTCGGACTCCAAAAAGCTATTTTCACTCAATGCAGTCGACGGAATTCAATCAACTCTCACGAATTTACCCCCACGAATGAAGCAATGTGGGAACTTATACATCACACGCTTCCTTGATTTTGGTTTGGTTTTTGCCAGATTCAATCAAAATGCCAGCCATCATCTGCCAGCCACGGTCGCCTCCCCTCAGCCCCCGCAACAGGTCACATACGCCAAGTATGAACGCCGGCTCTGATCCAACGCACACTATGTTATACGTTCAGGGTACACACTCAGTGCGTGTGTTTTTATGGATACTATTTCCTACGTCCATTTCTGAATCGCTGAACATGCAAAATCTTCAACGCATTATACTTTTCGTTTCCTGCTACTGCAATACAGGGGGTCCTCGAGTTACAACGGTCGCGAATTACGTCGTTTTCGTGGTTACGACACATCTCCCGTGAACTTCCTTGTTTTGGCTTAAGCGGTTTGCCACGTAAATGCGTACAGACTTCGCACGGGAACTAGTTGGTGAGCGCTCTCTCTGTCTCTCAGCGCGCCTGCCGGCTCT
>JAFBJQ010000176.1:460078-493057 GCA_016785345.1 Trinectes maculatus
CGGTTACGACACATTCTCAGGAACGGATCTCCGTTGTAACTCGAGGACCCCCTGTATATACTTCCTATATCTGCCTTCACAATTATCATGAAAACACCACTGAAAGAATCTCATTTAGTATTGTATATTTATTTTGTAAAAACACATGTTATTCTGTTATTAACAAAGAAACATTGTCATGATGTTAACAATGGATTTGCACTTTTTAATTTAATTTAATTTAATTTAATTTTTAATTTAATTTAAAGAGTTCTTCAATGGTAATTATTGGGCTTAGAACACATGAATGCAGAGTAAAACTCGGTTCTTGTGTTAAACTAAACTTGATGACAAATCAATGTTTGTTGATGTATTTGTTCACAGTTGATTCATGTTAAGAGGTGAGAGGTTGACAGAGGTTGACGTTGGCTTGGATGTTCTTCCTGCTGCCAAACCACACGTGTCTCTCCTCCACCTTCATCCCCTGTTTCGGTTTAATCCATCCTTTCTTCCTGTTTTCACATCACCATCTTCCATCTTCCTGTTGAATCTCTCCATCTCCCAACGTCTTACATCATCACTGCCGTGATCCTGTCATTCATTTCCCACCCTCTTCATCTTCCTGTCTTCACTCGGAGTTCGTCACATGTTCACTTGTAGCTGCCCAGTTTTTCTCTTTCTCTTTCGCGCTCTCAAAAAAAATCTATATATTATATTTATTTCCTCTCCTTTCAAATGGTTTTCACAATTTGCTGTCACCTAGCCAACTGTCCGACTTGGTTAACTCACACACACACACACACACACACATACACACACACACACACACACACATATATAAGGTCAAACTCCAAGGTTTAGACCTGCATAATGTAATCGGTCCAGGTGATGAGTGACACCTGTGTGTGCGTATCAGTACCAGTGTGTGAATGTGTCTGAGTGTAACATGGTGGAAGGGTAAGACGTTCCTCATGTGACCCTAGATAATTAGCTTCACACTGTCGGTGCTGGAGAGAGAGAGAGAGAGAGAAGGAGAGCGAGCGAGCGAGCGACTGCAGCAGGAAAAACATAAAGGGCAAAGGCATCATCATTAAAAAAAACACACACACACAAAAGCTTTCACCTTTTATTTGTTTAGATATTTGGAAATGCTGAAACAGCAGAGTAAAAGTTTAGCGATGGTATAAAATTTTAAAGACAGCATGACGATAGCGGCGGGTAACACTGTTTCTGTGCAGCTGGGAGGGTCCAGAGTGAGCGCCATCCAGTGATGACACTGGTCAAAGTTTGGACAAAGTTCAAAAAGAAGATTTTGTTTAGCAAACAACACACTTTACCAACATCTTTTATACTGGATCAGTTTCCAGTACTGTAACGAGAAGTATCTGCTCGTTACCATACATCTTCTGTGATATATTGTTATTTATATCTTTATATTTTATATATATATATATGTATATATAATAAGCAGGAGCCCGATGCTTCCACCTGTCAGGAAGCATGGTGCCTTAGCGCGCGGCCGGCATGCGGCGTGGTCAGCACAAACACAGTAACTCCCAACTCCCAATCAGTTCAAGGTTGAAGGGCTGAAAGGGAAAGTTAATGCAGCCTGTTATTCAGAAACGGCATCGTTTTTACACACATCATGTCCTCTGGAGACACTTTGTCGACATGAAGACATGTCCAGCGCACACGTTGGAACACACACACCGCGCGCTGACAAAAAAACATACGCATACACACGAAAACATACACCAGTAAGGAAGTGAAAGCGGTACGAGCACGCATTTATTTACATACCGCTTCACCCTCCTCACCACACCTCCCTGTCAGGTCGGCCCGCAATGATGCTGGAAAGAAAGAAAAGAAAAAATAATAAATGAAACGTCAAGGACATTTTCTCATTCTCCAGTATTTCTCCTCCCAGGTTGAACTGGGGTGAATGATGATGGTGGACGTTGCCTCTATAGCAGCTCCACTGCAGGACAATAGTAAAATGTCCATTATCACCTGATTAGCCTCCTCGCTAATGGTTTTTCTCTTTTTATTTCCTTCCCACACGATTATTAACTGACAAACGGAATGTAGGAGAACAAACCCACCAAGAAAGTATATTAATAAAAACCTCCACAGTGTTGTGTTGTGGTGTGGGAGTGTGTGTTTGGAGTGGAGAGTGTGTAATTGTGATTTGGCGGCGATGAAAGTTGTTTAGGTGCCACTGAAAAAGAGAAAAAGAAAAAAAAAAGTCTGTAAATAATATTTAGAATAACAAAGTGGAATTGCGTTTTTAATATTAACTGACGGTGTGACACAGTGAAGACATTAAAGCCAGTGAGTTGTGTTGGAAACTTAATAATAAATGTGGACAGCTCAGTAGCAGTGGAGATGTGTGTGCGTGCAGTAGTTGTGCAGAATGAGTTGCATTAACGTGTTTAGCGATCTCGAACGTAACTTGATTTCTCCTCCGTTTGTTTGTTGAAAAGTAGCTGAAACTGGGCAGCTGAGATCAAACGCGTTGGCTCGTCGGTCCCCGGCGTGCGTGGGCCATCAGAGGTGGCGCCCTCTTGTCTGCGTCCCTGTAATTGCTTTGTTGTGCTGGAGACAGAGAGTTGAAGCTGCTGCGAACGCCGTGTCCGCGCCACATCGCTTCAGGCAAGAGAGGAAATGCAGCGGTCACACACTTAAATACGACAACTTCCAAAAGCACACACACACACACACACACACACTCCTTATCCATCTTATCTGACCCATCTGTGCTCCGGTCCCCTCCTGTGCTTTGAATGTAGCTTTGATGCCCAAAGCGCTGAGCAGGAGATGAAGCTGAGATGGTGGAGGCTTAATGAGGAGACAGTGGAGCTGATAGAGGGATGGAGCCGGTGAGGAGGAGGAGGAGGGAGGAGGAGGAGGGAAGGAAGGAAGTCTGCAGGAAGGAGACAACAAGGTGTGTGTGCATGTGTGTGTCCACGATAGCTGTGGACACACACCGAGGAGGGAGATTGGAGGAGGACAGCGGCGAGCACACACACCTCTCAGAGCAGGGGCCTGAAGTGGGGGGCCGGGGGGGAGGGGGGGGTTGGAGGAGAAGAAGAGTGGTGAACACTGAAGAAGAAGAGACACCAGTGAAATAGGTGTGTTTTCGTCTGTCTGGCAGCATCAGGCAAATGATCACACATGCTCCCTATAGACACACACACACACACACACACACACACACACACACACACAGAGCGATCAATCGCCACTTTGTTAAACCCAACCCTCTCGCTGTGTGTTTGAAGTCTGATTACCAGCAGCTATAAAACTGCTCTGTTTGTCCCACTCTGTCTCACTCACTCATATTCATATTTACACACACACACACACACACACACACACACACACACACACACACACACACACGGTCTGGAATAGAAAAACTGGAGATGGATTTGAAGAGCTTTCAGATCTCAGGGTGACGTCCAGGTGAAAGCAGCTCGTTGTCACACTGCTCACTGCTAATTATCCAGGTGCCGCTTGGTATCAGTCTTTATTCGGACCGGGCTCCGATACGCTGGGAACGTGTCACTAGCCCTGTAGATACAAACGCTAATGAGCAGTGTTTACGTCAGATTGGCTGAGCTCGTTATGTGTAGAGCTCAGATGGAGGATGTTACAATTTCACATGAAATGAAAAATAATTATTCGGCTTCACTTCGTGGTCACTCCTGCTACACACCGCGAAATGTAGTGAACATCCGATGGTCACTAACCGGACCAAGATATCCCATCATGCATTGCCAGAAATTCTCTGGGCTGCGCAGAAGTGAAAATGCCGGACGGGCGGGAGGGAAATATACATAAATATTATAAAATATAACAAAATACGAAAATAAAAAGTACAGGACAGTAATCAAAAGCCTCTAATTTAATAAAAATGCAGTGGTAAACAAACAAGTATTTTGTGAGACGACAATAATGTAGTACGTTTTAATTGTGCGACAGCGATGACGTAATTACCGGCGCCGAGAGTAGTGTCCGAAAGATTTTTCTGTTGAGCTCACTATATAGTCCACTACATTTATTTCCCTGTGTAGGGAGTAGGGAGTAGGGGTTAGGGGGCGATTTCGGACACAGCCTATCAAAGTAATAATTATATGTCGTATGACATTTTATAATCATATAGATAGAAATCAGTGAATTCTTATTTTGAAAATCCAGTTCAAACTAGTAAACACTGGAACATGATCATCCACTGCAGAGAAACGTCAGGATGGAGAAACAGGAGGAAAAAAGTATCGGGGAGGAGAAATAGTGAGAGGGAGGAGTGGAGCAAGGCGTAGGAAGATGTGTTCATTTATGTGTGTGTGTGTGTGTGTGTGTGTCCTATTCAGTCCCACTGGCCTTGTGCTTCTCTTACGTTAGCTGAAGGTTGAGCCTTGGGCTCCAGTGAAAGGGCCCCGCCGGCAGGCAGCGAGCACCACGCCCCCGTGTTTGTGTGTCTTTTGTGTATGCTGAGAGTACACACACACACACACACACACACGCACAAGTTCCCAGTAGCCTTGGACGCCCACTCCCCACACACACATGCAGACGCACACTCCCTTTTGTCCTCCCAAACAGCTCTATAGAAAAGTCATAAAGAGAGGAGCGCTGTGACAGCCAGTTCAACCTGTCCTCACATTCATCTGTCTCACTCTCCGTCTCACGCGTTCGTCAGGAATCTGTCTCCCCACCTCAGCTCTGTGCAGCATCTTCATGCTGGACCTGCTTTGAAGGGGCCACGTGCTGAAGTTTTGCTTTTGCTTTGTCTACACAGTCAAAGTCTCTGTCTTCACCGTCTCTCTGTCCTCTGTCCCTCTTTGATTTGGGTTTTTTTTTTTTTTCGTCCTGTCCAGCTCATGCTGGGTTTGCCTGCAGCCCTGCGTGCAGCTCTCTCCGTCTCCGCCTGTTTTTCTCTCCTCTCTCATTCGATCTGTTTATTCTCTGCTTGTTTTTCTGGTCTCCACACCTCACCCAGATCTCTCTCTCCCTCTCTCTCTCTCTCTCTCTCTGCCTCTGTCCATCCTTTCCTTTGGCTTTATACCTTCTCTTTTGTCTAACATCCTTCACTCACCCTGTGTTACTCTTCTACACACAACAACAACAACAACCTCCTCTGGTCTCTGGTGGAATCATCTGATGACCCTGTGTATTTAAGATGAATGTTATAGCTATCCGTGTTATTTCACTGAATTCTGCGTTGTCCAACGTGTGGACACTGCTGACGGCGTCTAAATATTCCAATACCTGTGAGCCTGTTGCTATGGAAAAGACACCACTCACAGGTGACGGCTGCCCGGTGCATCTTTGATAATTGTTGTAACGTGCATCACCTGATCGGAATCAGTTCACAGACGTCACATAAACAGAGTCGTGGATTTCATACGGTGATGGACAGAAAGCGTACACATATTTATGGCTGGTTATTACACTTTAATTTGTATGAACGCATTCAACATTATATGGTTGTGTGTTTGTATGTGTAACAATTTAAGGTTACACGTACAAAGGTTCACGTTTGTCCTATTTGATGTTTATCCTAGCAGCTGAAAACAGGTTTTGCGTGCGTCAGTAAAAATGTCCAGCCTGTAGGGGCGTGTCACACTGGGACAAACACAGTACATGTGTGTGCTGATGTAAGCTGCAGGTATTACAGAGGGTAATAACACGGGTGACCACAGGTCATGCTGAGGACATAAGACCCATTTCAAGTCCAGTTACGCTGGACACAAAAAAATAACTTGTCATTTAAAGGGATAATCAGCTCTATATGAATGGATCATTGTGCAATATGACTTTTGACGCCTCTGTTTGTGTATTTGTAATTTGGTTTGACTGCCTCGCTTGTGACACAGTACTTTACATCGCTTCCGTCATTCTGCCAGAACTGACGACTAAAGACTCGCTGACCCCGTCCTCCAGCCCTCTGCTCTGTCTCCTGCTGTTGTGGTGTCTGTGAACACAAAAACCAAAATGTCACGTGTGAACGCAGCTCCTGTGTGTACGCTGTGCCCCACTTTACTGGCCCCCGTCCTCCAGACGGCGTCTTTGAAAACTAACTGAGTCACAGTGGGGCAACTTGGTTGTTCCAGTGCTCCTCCCGGTGCAGCTGATAAATGTGTCCTTGCATCGCACAGAAACAAACACATCCTAAGATTTGTTGTGGATCGCATGAGACACCTGTAGGTGGCAGCTCATGGGGACCAGAGTTACACACTGTCCTCCCAGCAGGATGGAATATCAGTATCGACACTATTAATGATGAAATTAACTCTGGACTCGACAAATGTATTAAAGCCACCCCCACCACACACACACACACCGGGCAGCCCTCCTCCGGTCCCCTCTCCGTCTCTGTCAGTGTTAAGTGCTCCCTGTGACTTCGGCTAATAGCGTTCCCATCCTCCTCCTCACATGTTGACACTGGGACAATACTCAAACCCCCACCGACACACACACACACACACAGACACACACACACACTCACAAAGACACCACATTTCTGCTGTGTTGTCAGCCAGGACCGAAGCTGAGTTGCAGTTTGAGAGAGTTACAGTGATGAGTGTGTTTCATTTAAGGTCCTATTGATCAGTAGGGCTAATTATAACCATTTGTTCACCACCCCCACCACCCCCACCACCCCCCACCCCTGTGCGTCTGTTTCCGTCTGCACCTACGTGAAGTGTGTCGAGGTGGAGGGCCATTTGAACGGTGTGACTAAGTGTGCAATGATACTTCGGCGAGTGATTTCTCACCCTCACTGTTCATCTCACTTTTTTGCAGTATATGATTTATTTTAGGAGAAAAGTTGTTTTTTTTTCGAGTTTATCATTAATCTTTTTTAATGAGCTGAGTTCCATTGCAATTTTTTCACTTGAATTATTTTTTTACTGTGGGTTTTTTTTTTTTTTGGGATCCAGAATAGGACATTTCACAGTTGTGAGACAAACTTATGGAAGTGAACTATAGAGATTTGATTTTAAAAAATGCTAAAATTCAAATCCAGCCAATAGAAAACAAACAGAATATGGACACGCACATGACGCATTGGTGCCGCGGCGACGCACGTGCATTAGAACCGCAGTTATTCAGCGTCGCACACGTGAGGTGGCCAGTGAGGCCGTGGCCTTCATCAGGACTTTTTCTACGAGAAAACTCGCTTTGTGAAATGAATTGTACACGTGTGCGTCTTTCAAACTTTGCCTACAATGGCACCCTGTCTAACTCAAGGTAACAGTGATGTGTTGCCATGGTTTTGGTAGCAGGCACAGCCAATCCCTGGTCCCGTCGCCTTCTCCGCTCTGCAGAGGTGGTGAGAAAGTCACGATCTGAGGAGACGGCAGAAAGAAATGAAATTGTGAGGCGGAGATTTACGCAAAACCTATTCAACGCAAAAGACAAATGCTGCGTCCGGGTGGCCATGAGGAGTTATGCACATGTTCATACACTTATTATACGTTTTCTCTGATTGTTTTCTCTCGTTCAGTGGTTTTCACTTGTGCATCGCCGCAAGAAGGTTCATGAGTGAATCCCAGGTGGACCAGGGGTCTGTGTGGCGTTGGCAGGTTCTCCCTGTGTCTGTGTGAGTTTTCTCTGGACGCTGTGGTCTCCTCGTCCAAAGACATGCAGACTGAGGTTATGGTTTGGTCAGGTCTGATACGAGCTTGGCTCTTCAGGGTTGTTCTGTGGTTTGTGTCAGGGGAGGGCCGAGGCGAGTGGATGATAAAGAAAGAGATCTTGTTGCCAAGTGTGTAGACGAAGTGGGGACATGGGTTTCTTTGGCGAGTGTGTAAAGATGGAGAATGAGGAAGAGAATGATGGTGACGTTGTCTATAGAGGGGTCTTCCTCTGGAATGTGAACGTGATGGATGGAGCTAATTTCTTCTCCAGGGGAGATTAACGACGAGGGGTCAAACTGTGTGAGGCCACACACACACACACAGACACACACACGCAAACTTATAACGCAACATTTTCATATCTTGTTCCTTGTCTTTTTTCCTCCTTCCTCCACTTCATGTTACATTGCCACCCTCCTCTCGCTGTCGCCCTCTTCCTGTTTCGCCCGGGTCATGAAAGGTGGAATAACTGTTGTCTCATCAAAACTGTGTTCCGTGCGTCCAGCTGCATATTTTCCTCCCGCTCTGATTTCTCCTCGCTCCTTTTCGAACCAACATTCCTTCCTGGAGGAGGAAAGAGAAATGAAAACACCTTGACCTTGAAGATGAAAGCCTGCAGCGTACCACAAAGATCTTTTGTGGCGAGAAAATTCAATTCAGCTCGGTGCGGTCTCTCGATTTTAAGCCGACGTCTTGATGTTGACAGAACAAACACGTTAACACGTTTCCCACCCTCTCCGTGGACGCAGTGCCTAATTAGATTGACAGGAAGAATCGTCACGTATGAAAACCTGTAATAATGTTTTTGTCATGACCTGTGACCTCCTCTGACCTGTAAAAAAAATCTTTATGCGCCATGATCTTAGTGGACGTACACAACTGCCCCATGACCACTAAAGTTTTGTCTGCACTATTTCAGTGGTTAAGGTTTCTGTGCAGTGTGAACATGATGACCAGACACGTTATTTAGAAGTATTGTGGTTATTTTAGCCACAGACTGTATTAAAAATTAATTCATTACATAAATAATGAGTGATAAGTGATTTTTGTTTGACTCTAAAAAGGTTCTTTATTTTCCCTCATCTTTAAGAGTTTGTGAAAAAACAAACAAACAAAAAAAACATTATGCAGCAGATTCCTACATCTGGATTAAAACAGGAAGTTAAAAGACAAAATAATGCAGTCAAAACAAATTTCCTGTTCCTGAAAAGCAAAAGGTCGACACAAATGCGTTAGTGAGCTGCTGACATTTACATTTGCACTCACACACACACTACAGTAACACAACGGCATACACACACTCCAATGAAAGACCAGTCGAGGAAAACTCCCAGTGCATTTGTTTAAAAAAAAAACTATAGTCAGTCATGACGGTCGTCAACGTCAACGTTTGATCAACTGTAACTGAGGACGTCATGGCGACAACATGCTAACGCTTTCGATTTGGTGGTTTAGAAAGTAAGCACAATCAAATACTATCACACACATATCCACTCAGGTGTGTGTGTGTGTGTGTGTGTGTTACCGCAGGCAGGTGTGGACAGTATTGTACCGTCAGGAACAATCGTCGAATGTGAACTGTGTGAGCGTCAGGTTGTGATAAAGGGAGGGATTAACCCCTCTCTCCGTCCTCATGTCTCTTCATCTGTCTCTCTGTCTCCCGGGACGCCGCGCTCGACCCTCCTCTCCGTCTCATTTCCTTCCCCGCTCCTCCTCTTCCTCCTTTTCCTCCGTCTTACTCCAACTCGCTTGCCAAAACATCGCAAACTGTTTTCGCCTGTATTTATTTGATTTTGTGTCTGCGACTGATCAATGCGATGAAAAGGCCAAAGAGGGAGGAGATATCGAGGGGGGGTGAAAGGCCAAGAAGGAGGAATCGGTAAAGAGAGCGGGGGAGAGGAGGTAGAAACTTAGAAACTTAGCTCCCTTTCTTCATGTTTCCATTGTTTCATTCCTCCATCACTTCTTTTTGTCTTTTCTCGACCACTGTCACTCAGCCACAGGCCCAGTGTCCCTCGTCTCGACGTACTGTACATTCCCCCAGAGAGAGAGAGAGAGAGAGAGAGAGAGAGAGAGAGAGAGGATGAAATATACAGAGGAAATAGAAGCAAAGAAACTGGACGAGAATAAATCAGTGAAACCTGTAATGTACTGTGCCAGCACAGCAGCACAGTGCACAAAGATTGTTATTACACACCATGTTAATAAGATTTCTCTACATTTGGTTGTCATTATCCTTTGTATAGTTACTGGTAGTAGTTTAGTTTGTAAACAGACTGTGTTGTTATTGTGGGATGAGAATGTGAATATCTGTCCCTTCAGTGTAGAGCTCAAAACAAAATGTCTCAGCAGTTTGCTGATGCTAATAATATTATTTAAGCATTACGTTAGTCATGTGACCTTGTGCCCTCAAACATCAGAATGACCTGACGGACCAATCAGCTCGCTGACATTAGTGTGGTAATTAACCAGCCGCTGCTGCCAGGCTACACCAGCAGCACCTGATGACTCGACTGTGTGAGTCAGACACACACACACACGTGTGTGTGCGAGAGCCTGAGTGCAGGGACTGAAAGCTGTTTGTTGTCTTGTTCGTGTGTGTGTGTATGTAGTTGAATATGTGCGCTGCTATAGAAGTGACTGTTGCCCTTTGTATAACCGACAGTAAAGAGCAGTTCAGGCTGCAACCTCTGACCTCTGAACCCATCCTACTACACACATATGATGCTGCGCATGTTTGAAAACATATGGGACTTTAAAAGAAAATAAATATGTGTGTGTATGTTGTAAATCACACAACTGCATGGCTGTCGGTGTGACTGCAGTGGCTGATGGGTGTGTGACGACCACTCCACCTCAGTCACCTTTTTAACCGAAAGAACTTTTATTTAAACCTCTTTTAAAAGCAGCGAATAAGAATAAATCCTGGACAAAATGAGGAATTAAAGATTCCGTCACCCCCCACACACACACACACACACACACACACACACACACGCACACACACACATCGGCTGGCCAGAATGGTCCAGAAATGTCATGTCCTGCTGCTAATGAGGAGGCTGTGTGTGTGTGTGTGTGTGTGTGTAAGAGAAGTTTAGGGTGTATAGAAGGAGGAGTGTACACACGTGGACACACACATACACACACACTCTGACATTTAACAGTTACATAGACTCAAATCTTGTTTCAGTGTCTGCCCTTCAGACTGTTCAGTCCCACTCACTCTCTCTCTCCCTCTCTCTCTATTGACACACACACACACACACAAACACACGCACACAGACACACACTCTTTGGCTTCGTGTCTGTGAACCCTCGGTTCCTTCCTGACCCATCTGCCTGACCCATCCGTTGAAATGGCCAGAATTTTGGAAAATAACATTTTATTTTAACACTCGATGATCAGTGAACAGCCTCATCCCTGCACCCCCCCCTCCCGCCACATTCATTTTCCCATATTTTTATTGTTATTGTTGTTGTTGTTGTTGTTGTTGTTGTTGTTGTTGTTGTTGTTGTTCATTGTTTTTATTTTCAGCGGAGAACATTTTGGGTGTTTCTCTCAAACGATGCATTTGCGCAAAGCTTTTAACCCTTTAATGCTCCAGCGCAACTGTTAAGTGGTTCACAGGGGAAGTGGGAAGAAAAACATGTTTTTCTTTGTGTGTGTGTGTGTGTGTGTGTGCATCTACTTTAGCCGTTTGGCTGTAACTGTATATTACAGCAAACTAATAGTCTGGTTGATTAAGATCTAGAAAGTTCAAACCTTGTGTTGTGACATTATCCATCTGTCTTTTTGACACCATGCGTTCAGTTTCACACACACTCACGCACACACACGCACACACAGTCACACACACCGCATCTTTCTCAACTGTTTCCATTTTTTCTCTGTCCTGCTCAGCACATGAACACAAACACTAATTTATTTCAGCCTCTGCACACACATGCACGCACGTAGACACACACACACACATACACACACACACATACACACACACACTGAGAAGGAAAATAAAAGGCAGTGGAAAACGCCTTGCCTCCCTGCCTCTCTCCATATGCTTTGTCTGCCCTCATTAAAAGTGATGGGTGCACATCACACACAAGCATACACACACACACACACACACACACCCACACACACACACAAGCGTATACACACACATCACATCACATCATACCCAACTGTCACATTAGTGAAATATTAATGGAGAGCTCGTCTGCTTGATATTCTCTTCTTGTATATGTTTGTGCATGAGATTTCTGCACCAACAGACAAAGATCTGAAATCGTGGTGGCTATCTGAGACCACGATGAGGTGAGGAGAGAGTGAGGGAGCGAACGATGGAGACTCAGGGACCACCGGAGGTGCAATGACCAGAATAGAAAACAAACCAGGATGGAAAGGAAAAATATTTGTCTTCATCTGAGAAGTATTGGAGTATTAAACTTCAAGAGCCATTGACATGACTGGCGCTATGTGCTGTTAATCTCTAGCTCACAAAAAACATGAATGTGTGTGTGTGTGTGTGTGTCTAAAGAGCCTTGGTTGTCATGGTTACGGTAATAATATTTAAGAACATAGTTCAGTTCGGTTAAGGCAAAGAAAACTACTTGGTTTGATTCTTTCTACCACATAACATGACTTCCTTTGCACCTGCCATAATTACCATGGCCACTAGTGGTCACCCAACAAATAAATGGTCTTAATAAGCCACTGCACAGACATTCCATTGACAGAAGCAAGAGATGGACGATAGACCTCAAACACAACACTCTGTGTAGACTCACCTGGTTATTACACACCTGGTTATTACACACCTGGTTATTACACACCTGGTCATTACACACCTGGTTATTACACACCTGGTCATTACACACCTGGTTGCTTGGTTATTAGTGGCTTTACAGATTCTATCTGTCCCTTGTGTCACATTGTTTTTTTTTTTGAATGAGTGAAGCGTTCTTTTCATTAATGGCAGTGGAGTCACTGGAAGTACAGGTGAAGGTTAGCGACTTTGTTATTTATTTGTCGACTGTAGATAAACACGTTGTGTCACTGTCAACCTTTTGAAAAAGGATCTTATGATGCTAATGGATCATCACTGGACACATCACTTCTACATTCAGCATCTAAAATATGTGTCATTTGCCAAATATGATAATTGATAACATTCCTTTATTATGTTCACAAACAAAACTTTATTAGGTTCCCTTCTGTATGTACCAACTGCGGCTAAATAGTTGTGCATAAATGTCATTCTCCGGAGGCTGGTGGACTTTTCCAGGAAGCACTAGTGTTTATATGAAGGACCATTAAACTGGCAGAGCTGCTGTTTAGTTTTAGAAATTCCAAGCATCATTAGGACTAAATTCCACTTTCCTCCATTTGTCTGTAAACCCACTTAAACTATACTGGATACAAGCCCAGCAGTGGCTAGTTAGTCACATTAAAATAATATATGTGCTGACTCCCAACGTACCACACTGGCAACTACAGTCAATATCTATCTCAATTAAGACATCCTGGCCATATTTATAGACATCATTTGCATAATTCTTACTGCCTGTTTTACTCTAATGCTCTCCGTGTGTTGATTTAGCACCATGGCGACTGAAAGTGTTATGTCGAGTCTGGTTTTGCTGCTCGGAATGTGCATTACCTGGTCCTTGATTTCCAGAAAATTCCATCGCTAAAAGATGCTGAACCCTATTTGACAAGTGGTCCCTGGGATGCATGTGGCAAACATCACTAACAATGGTTGCCCAGCAACAAAGATGGTACCAGAATTAAAAGTTAGCGGTGACCATGTCAGATTACCAGTCCGCAGGAGTAGTGGGGGGGGGGGGGGGATGGGGGGTGATGTGGGGACAGTACACGTTTCTGAGATGGAAGAAGTGTTGTGAAAGAAACAAAGGAAAAGACAGGTCAAGGAAAGTAAGAGAGATTATTGAGAGCGATGGAGAAGAGGGGGAAAGGCTGGAGGAGAGGGAGGAGAGAGAGAATGATGTGGGACACCGCGGAGGAGAGGCCCTGTTAAAGAAGACAAAGCGTTATTGCTGCTTGGTTACACAGGGACGCGCAGGGGGTCTCTGTGTTTCCCCCCTCCTTCACACACACAAATACACGCTGGGGGCAGAGGGGACGCCTCTGTGGGCACCAAGGTCTTTCCTCTCTGTAAATTAAAACCATTAATAACCAACTGGGAGAGCAGGGAGTGCAGGGAGAGCAGGGAGGCGGGAGATGGATCGAGGGCAGGAACAGACGGGGAGAATGTGGGATTTGCGGATGATTTAGAAATGAAGATTAGTGGATTGGATGTAGACTGAAAGGAGAGAGGTGTGACAGAGGGAGAGAGAGAGAGAGAGAGAGAGATGTGGCTCCTATAAATCACTGTGATTGGCTGAAACATGTGTGTGTGTGTGTGCGTTTGTGTAAAACGTACTTAAAGTTTCCAGAAGAACCCGATGAGTCCAGTGCGACCTGGAACCATCTCTACCATAAAGCTTCGTTAAGGCTTCGAGTGTGTGGGTGATTTTAACCTTTAACCTTTAACCTTTAACCTTTAACCTGTACACCACGTGTACCAAGATGAGAGTGTGTGAAATCAAGGCAGACGAGACATTTGTGAATAAATTATTCAACCATCCAGCCGCAGCGCAACAATCTGTGAAAGTGCGGTCTGAACACAAATAAAACAATAAACCAACATGGGATTAGTTTCCAGTGTAATATAATAAAAACATCATTTTGTGAAGGGGCCGGTGTCGGGGGCCGGACCTGTTTCGTAGGTGCAGGTGCACTGTGTCATTAATAACACAAAACCCACTAAAGGTAGAGGAAGACAACACAGGTAAAGTGATGATGATAAAGATTTCATATCACAGCTCTGCTAGCATAACATAGACTAAGGGAGGGTGTGAAAACTTTCTTATCAACCAAAAGGGGCCCAGCAGAGACATTTTGGGAACCACTGTTCTATACTATTAGACTTGATAAATTAATTAGACTTGAATAATTAATGTACAATTTAGCCATGAGGATATAAGACATGTAGTAAAAGCTACATCCTCCAGTGCAATCAAGGTTACTGAAATCACTTAGCAACCGTTAGCCCACCACACCAATTCTGATTTTTTATTTTATTTATTTATTTATTTACCTCTTCTTCACCTGTTCATTTATGTTCATTGAAATCTGCCAGATAGTTCACCGGTTTCGTAAGCAGCTGCAGCCTTGAGTCAGCCCACTGGGTTTTTCATCAACACACACACACACACACACACACACACACACACACACAGATGCACTGATACACAGCCATTAGAGGACACACACAAACACAAGTGAATGAGGTTGGTACGAAGAAAAAAAATGTTTGTGTCAAACTAATATCAGTCTCTCTTCACCGCTGCCTACCTCTCCATTTTCAGCTCAAGGACAGAAAATGAGGGAGGCAGGAAGAGGGACAAAAGAGCGAGAATGTGACAGAGAGAGAGAGAGAGAGAGAGAGAGAGAGAGAGAGAGAGATGTGAGAAAAGGCTTTCGTTTTAATACATACAGGCTTTTCAATAACATCATCCGAATGCCTCAGAAATACATAAACAAGACAGTGGCAATGACCGCACCCCGAATACGTCCCTGCAGTTATATATGTGAAGTCAGTGCATCTTCACTGACAGATAAAACAGCAATTCATCATCAATTAAACCTTGAACATCTTGACTTTACAAAAGACCAACAACAGAAAAAAATAAAAATAAATATGCAAAATGTGATTTTTGCTTTTGTCTCGGAAAAAAAAATCATTGCGATAAAGAGCTTGGTCTCTTAGGGTCCATGATCACACATAAATGTGCAGGGTGGTGGGTGAGGGGGTTTGGATGTGGATTGAAATATCGGGACATCCAGTTTACCAAAGCAGCCATTACGTATTTCTTCTCACAGCCATGTTCCCTTTTCTTTTTAGTTTGGATCCAATGAGACATTTGATGCTATAAAAACAAGGTGGGACATCATGATTGACAGCTAATACCAACTCTGGATTGGTTGAGCTGGTGTATGGGACCTTAAAGCCAATTACAGTGAAACCTCGACTTACGAACTTAATTTGTTCCGTGATCGGGTTCGTAGGTTGAAACGTTCGTAAATCGAAGCGATTTTTTTCTATCCCCATTCCCTACTCCCTACATAGGGAAATGAGTGTAGTGGACTATACAGGGGTTAGGGAGCGATTTCGGACACAGCCTCAGTCACCACGCTCTGAGACTCGCTCACGCATCACACGTAATGGCGGCGGCCGGGGAAATGTTTTTAATTTTTCCATGCTGGGTTCGGAAGTCGAATTTGGTTCGTAAGAGGAGGCAAAAAAATCTTGAATCTCCGGTTCATATCTCGAAAAGTTCGCAAGTATAGGCGTTCGTAAGTCGAGGTTTCACTGTATTTCTCTTATCAATGCTACTTTTTATGACGTTTTAAAGTTTTTTGTGTCATTCCTTCATTTTAGATAGATAGATAGATAGATAGATAGATAGATAGATAGATAGATAGATAGATAGATAGATAGATAGATAGATAGATAGATAGATAGATAGTCTCTCATGTCACTCATGTGTCACACATATCTGTTCTCGACGACAACACGACTCCATTCGTCTCCCTCGTGCTTTTGTAAATAAACAAAAACTCGTGTTGGAAACGGAGCAATCATTTCAGAAATCCTCTCAGAGGGAAATAAACTCCGTCTGAGGGAAAACACTGTTGGACTTGAAAACACACCAACTGCCTCGTTTCTATTCATTCGAATTTGCTCCTCTAAAATGTAGCTTTGCCTGTAAGACTTTCACTGGGGTTAGGATTGGGTTGGGGATTGTGCAACATGGTCTTGAATGAATTTGTCCGTAGAATAACTTACTTACTTCAAATGTGGAACGTGGAAATCCTGGAAGGAAACACAAGGTTTTCCGACAAATCTGTATATTAAACTGTTGCTTAATTAGAAAGAGCATGATGACGCATAAGACGTAAACAACAGGATGACTTTAATATGCCTGTAAACGATACCATAATCATCCGCTTTATTAAAGTACAAATGAATAATGAATAGCTGCAGAGAGAGAGTCGAGGCGACAGGGAACGCGTGCTCAGATTCTGCCACCATTGTTTGGCTGCGACAAGACGAGCAGTTGCGCATATATAATTACGTTATTAGCTTTTTAATACGCGCCGGTGTGCAGTCATTTAATTGCGGTAGCGTTTTCCACCCCGGTGACAGGCTGCTGATTGCTGCGCTCAGCTGTTTTATTGCGGCCTAATTTAATTAGGTCTGACTTTTGTGCGTGCATAAACACATGCATCTGCCAGCGATGTGCTCAGTGAAGAAAATGGACCGATAAATAAATAAATAAATAAATAGAAATTCTCATAAGGCTCATAGGTGCAGCAGCTCCAGGATAACGAGGCAGACGCTCAGTGCATGATCAGCATGACGTCAGCGTGTGTGTGTTTTAGTCGTCTCTGTGTGAGCTCTGATTGGACGGCCCCTCCATTTCTCACCTTTCACACCTCCGTGCCTCCTTCTCAGACGACCCCCGCCCCCCCCACTCGGTCACATGTTCTCGTCTCCCACCTGCTGACCATTATCTCTCTACACGCCTGTGTTTATCTTGACACTGCTCCCCCTGTGCCGCTGTGCCCTCACACCTCGGCCGTGACCGACATGACCTACATCAAGAAGACTGAATAAGACATACTGCATTAATACTGCATTAATACTGCATAAATACCTGTTATATGACATGATCATAGAATATTTCTAATAATAATAATAATAATAATAATAACTCCAAGCTTTTGTTGCTGTTATTGATGTTATTTACATTATTTACGTCAAATGGACACAGATACCACCACAGGCGATTAGAGGAGAGGAGTCTTCATTATTTATCGACTGACATGTATTGATCTTATGTTTTATAAAATAAGAAGATATGAGGTCAGAAAATGCTGAATGGATAAAAAAAAATGGAGTGACAACATCTTTTTTTTTATCATCTTCTATCATCACTGTGATGACAGAGTCTGTGATGTAACCTGCGCCCCTTTAATGCTGAGGAGACGACGCTCTGGCTGTGACCCTGCTGGTACATGCTGTAACTACAGGATGTGGGTCGTGTCTGTTTTTATTGTGCCACTGGTTACAATGAACCAGAAGCAGCTCTCGCTTCAGACTCGTTCACCAACATAAACCTGACTTCCTCCATTCAGGGTCTCTGGCTTTGCAAAACAGTATCGTTACAGTACTGATGTTTGACCAATGACTACAGATGCATGGGGTTAATTGATGAATCAGTTATTTATACAGGAATGACGATGGAGATGCTGCCTATGCATACACACACACGGACACACACACACGCACACTGGCACATATGACATAAAGCCTCATATATCAACAACCAGCGCACACATACATGACACAAACTTACATGAATCGATGTCAGACAAGCGCTTGTTCTCGTTGTACCTCGAGTGCGTGCGTTGCCGCTCAGAGACGACGCCTACATTCGCGGCACGTACACACAACACACACCTATGACCCAGCGTGTGCCGATGAAATGTAGACGGAAGGTAATTAAACAGGGATCAGGCTGCTCTTTATCAAGGGCTCTTCACTGCGGGGGCCAAATTAACCTCTGCCCACACACACACACATAGACACACACACACACACATAGACACACACACTTTGCCTTAAGGATCCATACTCGCACATTAAGACGAATGTGCATTTGCATATATAGTTAGACTGTGTTGTTGGTGCAAGGAGTCAGTGATGAAATCTAATCAGATTTCAGGTTCGATGAATCTGCTTTAATGTTCTTCTTGTCTTCTGTGCATTCCAGGCATACCTTCAGGACCTGAGCCCCAGGTCTGACCTCCAAGTCTGAGCTCCACGTCTCAGCTCTGGGTCTCAGATCCAGGTCTGAGCTCCAGGTCTGAGCTCCTGGTCTGAGCTCCAGGTCTGAGTCCGGGTCTGAGTTCCAGGTCTGAGCTCCAGGTCTGAGCTCCAGGTCTGAGCTCCAGGTCTGAGCTCGGTGTGACAGGACAGAGAACTGTAAGCAGCAGCCCTGCAGAGATTTGTATTACAGACACATTCATCAATCTGAAATTGAAACGCAGTAATGTCTCCTCTAATAACAAATATTTAAAGTATGTATGTAAAGAATGTATATGAAACAGTGCGTTTGCCTAATGACATGGAACGAGAAACTGCAGGGGCGTAAGTAAGAGAAGAAAACATGAATCTCTGCAGGTAGTAAAAACAATGAATTTCTTCTTATGATTATATCATGGGAGTGAGAGTGGTGGCGGTCGGTCGGATACAAAGAGATGATGTCACACATTCCCATGCACCAATCAGCGTTGAGCGGCAGCTGAATAAAGCGGTGAATTGTGCGGTTTGGAAAAAGCCTTGGACGTTGTTCGCTGAAACACTGTTGCATCTTTGACCATGAACATTTAATCTTGTCAAGAAATACTTGAAACCACATTTCTATTGGCTCGAGTACAAACACAACGCCCACGCAACACCCACACTGTAATAATAACGTGCAACAGTCCTTTACATCCACAGGCCTCTGTGGCAGCTTCATTCTTAATTAAATTGTTAATTCTGCGTAATTAGTGCTTGATATACGTCAAGCAGAAATTGTTTCCATAGAAACAAACAGTGAACCAGCTGACCCAGACGCATACACTTGCTCCAATGACCATCTTTCTCATGCCACTTGTTACAGTGCCACCTATAGGACAAAATATGACGTCAGAACAGAAACATTCAGGGCGAGGGATACAGATGTCTTTGTATACACACAGAGATCCTGTAGGTTTCACTCTCTTGGGGTGTGTGTGTGTGTGTGTGTGTGCGTGCGTGCATGTGTGTGTGTGTGTGTGTGTGTGTGTGTGTGTTTGTGTGTGTGTGTATCTATCCTGTATGACCACTGAGAGAATTCATCCCACGCTGGACATTTCTGCTGAATCACCTCTCCTGTGCGTGTGTGTGTAGACAGCACTTTAACACACACACACACACACGCACACACACACACACACACACACACACACACACACACGTAGCCAGGTGAACATGAGGTAGCTGTAATAGCTGGTTGCTTTGTTTCTGTTTATTCAGGTAACACTGGACCTTGGGGTCAGGACATAACAGTTTAAGCATTTTATTTTAATTTTATTTATTTATTTATTTATTTTTATTCAAATCTGAGTTTAAGGCATTTTTCTTCATCTCTCTAACCAGTTCACGTGTCTCAGATTAGGTTGAGGTAATGACATTTAACACTAATTACTAGCACAGGTCAGGTCCCTCTGTGAGCAGCATAACAAACTGTTGTGGGTTTAATGAGGAGTTCGAGCAGTAACTGGCCTTTTTTTGATGACTTTTTTTTTTAACATTATTTTCCGTCTGGCTTGAAGCTGCACCCTGCGTGAGACTGCAAACAGCAGGGCTCAGTGGACGGAGCCGCTCTGCGTGCTGAGAAGGTGGAGGTGTGCAGCCTGTTGCCTGCAGCTCTTCATCTCACAGCTCACTGTGGCTGCTCCTTCTGGTTCCATCGCGAACCTGCAACACTTCAGTCCACTAACTGAACAAAACAACAACAACAACAACAACAACAACAACAAACTGCTGCATTTTTTATGAACAGCGGCAAATGATAAACTGACAAACACATTGCATTTTGTTATATAAAAGTCTTATTGTGTTTTAGTGCTCAGAGTGAATGATTTTAATGGGACGCTGCAGCAGAAGTATAAATATTACCCGAGTAGTAACTTAAAGCAACGTGGATTTTAATGAACGTCTGAGTTTTCACATTGAAGCTGCTGTTCAGTCGCTTCGTTTGGGCTCGTTTGGTTTTTTTTTGTTTTTGTTTGTTTTTTTTACGATCACCTCCACCATGTGTTGTCTTGGCAGTTGAACACCTCAGTTTAACCATCACCTCCCTCAAACATTTCAATAAATCATCACGGTTCAGCGGTCACACTCAACAGATCAGTGGACTATGCGTGGCATAAAAAATGCATGATCTGTTTCCTAGGAAACAGCAGCAGCCTCCCAGATGTTGAGGACCATCCAGCTGCTGGGTGGGGGTGGGGGTGGGCGGGGTCAGTAGTGAGTAGCGGGCGGATTCAGGGGTCATATTCGGTGTTTACCCAGGCGAGCAGTAACAGTTCCATATTCATTCACCCTTTTCCCTCCTCGTCTCTTCCCATTATCCCTCCTGTTCTTGTTTTCTGAAGAATATGGAAGGTAAATGTCAAGTGTGTCTTTTCCGACTGTCTCATCTTCCCTCCCTCTACCTGTCCACCTCTCTTCCCACTACACCGCGGATTTCTCCTCCAGTTTACGCCTTTTATTATCTCGTTATTTCCTCCTTTTGTTTTTTTTTCCTTTCATTTTTCTTTCTGCTAATAATCGCCAGTGCCGTGTCTGTCGTTTTCTCCGCGTCCTCGTCTCCTCTCTCTCTCTCTCCTTCTCGTCCAAACTCAATATAACTCTGACTCCTTTAATAGTCTCTTCATTTTTGTCTACCTGACTAGCGTTTCTTTTTTTCCCCCCTCCCTGCATGATGAAATTATCTCCTGCGCTCTCGTCCTGTCTTGGCAGGCCCGTATGCTCTGAGCCTCATGTCTTTTTGTGGACGGGCAGACGTCTATAGAGAGACACTGGCTCCCTGCTTATATCACATCTCGTCAGTGCAGTTTGACACTGACAGACAGATTATTGGCCCAGGACGTCGCAGTGGACTGATATGAACATTGTTTTATTGCTGATGTCGGCCACGGCACCGAAAATCCATTTGTTTCTCTAGTCACATATTTGTGTAAATATGTCGTACATTATTATAGGAAGCAATAACGTTGAAGCTAAAGTTCACTCAACTTTTTTGTTTTACACACCTGTCTGTCTGCCTGTCTGTCTGCCTGTCTGCCTGCCTGTCTGTCAATCTGTCAGTCGGTCGGTCGGTCGGTCGGTCCATCCATCCTTCCATCCATCCATCCATCCATCCATCCATCCGATATATAATCTATGTAGATTGATGTTGTTCTTTTTATTGTATTTTAAAAGTTAATCCCTGCTCATTTTGAAATATTTACACAAAATAACACAAATTGTCATTGTCAACAGTTTTCATTTCACAATGATACATTTTGATTCTGTTGGGAACTATAGCCTTGCTGCACCATATTTATTGGTGTAAATACACATCATATGCAACATATACATCAAACCCCACCATGTGATATGTATTTACTTCAACTTAAATATAAATTTAGATATAAACTGGGATGGACAAAAATAATAATTAGAGTAATAAAAACACCTGTAGTGAGATGGAACGACACCACAATGCATTAACAGTCTAATACATGTATGTGTGTGTGTGTATATATATATATATATATATATGTATATGTATTATGTGTATATAAGCAGGATCTATTCCTGGACTTTTGTTTTGGACTGTGTCGGTTCCAACTGAGTGTAAATGATGACATTATTTAATTAAAGCTCATATACACACTTAACACGTGCATGTTTGTCACCTTTGAAAAAGAACGTGCTGGCAAATGACTGCGCGGTGGGACACTGTTAACTGCTCACACACACACACACACACACAATCGCCACGTACATCAAGTCTCAGTTTGCATCTATTCTGGTTACTTCATCTCAGGAAGTATTTTTAAAGCCATTTGCTTTTTGGTGGCAAAGACATAACACAGGAAGCCGTTTTGTTTGTGCTTCCTGCGTTGTTTGCATCGTTTTCCCCCCTTTTTCCGACAACGAGTCTCGACCTGAAGCATCAAGTCAAATGTGGCGAGTCGTTTCCAATTAATTAGGAACCAGTGACCCAGTGCAGCAGAGCTGATGCATGTTGTGTTACAGAGGCTGATGTGAGTTGACAGGAACCATTGTTAATCATTTAGAACATGATCATTGTGTCACACAGACCCACAGGCACATGGCCCAAACACACACACACACACACACAAACTGATATTCACATGGATCACTGATGTTATGCACACACACAAATGCCGTTTTTATGTTGTACTTGTGAGGACATTGCTTTCCTGTAAACGCTCACTGAAGACGTCTTACAAACATCATGCGTGATACCTGGGATCCTGTACGCCCGGCGTCTCAGGATGTGTTTACCTGCGTGTGAGCGGTGGTTTTGTGACAGTGTCATGTGTTGACGAGTGTGTGAGTCATGACACATGTGGGCTCACGTGTCTGTTTGAGTGGATGGGAGATGACAGGTACAGAGAAATGGAGGCTATGTGTAAATGCGTGTGTGTTTTTGTGCGTCTCAGGGAGGTTAGGAAACATCAGCAGATGGTCACTACAGTGCTCTGTAGCGCCCCCTCTGATCCCACTGGCTGCCATGACACATTGCTTTCTACTGTAGGTAAGAGAAACTAAAGCACAAAATATTAGAAAACTCTATATTATTTTTTTTTTAAATCCAGGTCTTCATTTTTAAATCAGTATTAAAAATGTTTCCCTGCTGGCATCTTGTATAAACATTATTATTATTATTATTATTATTATTATTATTATTATTATTATTATTATTATTATTATTATTATACTGTCCATATACCCTTACTGTAGTCACCCTTACATTTCTTATAGATCATCTACAACATCTTGTCTGGATGTGATTGCTCCTTCAGTGCATTTACAGTTAAAGGCACAGTCCGCGGCAGCGTGTCATAATTATCACCATGAGAGAGAGAGAGGGAGAGAGAGAGAGAGGAAGAGGAGTGAGGTCTGCTGTACCACTGATGAAGATGTCACCCCATTCAAGAGCTGATGATGATGAGATGTTGCCATGGAGCTGCTGACGCACCTGGTGACACATTTTAATGTGTTGTGCCCAACATCACTGTACAACAGGTATGTACCATCAGCACACACACACACACACACACGCAGACACACACACACACAGATTCAAGGACACTGCAGAAAACAGAGATGGAAACAAAGTTCTTGCCAACGATTAAAGAAGGTGGAGGAGACTTCACCTGACCTTTCTGATCCAAAGGTTGTTGGTTTGCTTCCCAGTATATTTATTATTGACAACACTCTGGCCTGATGACAAACAGCAGCTTCTGGAAAACACACTGCTGAAGCCAAACTCAAAGCTCCAAACACACACACACACACACATCCTCACTCCTTCCTTACATTGTTCCCCTTTGTTGAAGCCAAGGTCAGAACTCAGCTGATGCATCATGTGTGTTCACAGGCAAGACGTGTGTGTTGTGTTTGCCTTCATGCGTCTCTGTGTAGGTGCATCACCTTCATCCTCTTCACAATACATGTCGTTTCTGTATCCAAACACACTGTATGTGTGTTGCATGTACCGAGATCACCACAACATTTAGACTTTTGCAGTGGTTTGCAGCCGTGTACAGGTTTCTCTCCTTTCCCGGTTTTCCCTGTTTTCCCGGTTTTCCTTGTTTCCCTCCCATCGCTCTGTTCCCTCAGCTGTGTGTTTATTTGCCATATTGAACTGTTGTGAAGCCAATAACTGTCAGCATGTCTCAGACGGTATGTGACACACACACACACACACACACACACACACACACTCACATGTTAAATGACATTAAATCTCTTGACATTGTTGCCAGTGACTTTTACACAAACAGAGCTCTGATAGCAGCATAACTTTAGTTTGCCAAGGTCAAAGGTCATATCTTGGTGATAACATAATGTTTTTTGAGAAACTCGACTCATGGACGATGCAGTATGACACATATAACCACGTCATACAGCCCTGTGACGACTATGACACAGCTACTGTCCAAGCTTCTTCATTCACCTGTAGTCACGTCGCATTTGTGCACCGTACAGATGTGTAGATATTAGGCTACAAAAGACCTTTGTTGTGTTTTTGCTTTGTTCAAAATGTCACAATAGTGAATTTGTCAAATCCAAATCGTTAAATCAGGTAAATGTCAGTCGAGCGTAGTTTGGAGACAGAGGTTTAACACAGGACTCGGCGTGTGGAAGTTGGGAAGAAGGTGAATATCGGGTGTAAATGCAGCTTTAAGTTGGGATACAAACGAGGCTCCGGGGTTTGTCTTGTATTTTAAACAGGCCTGTATTTAAACAGTGTGTCTCCGTGCCCCCGCTGTGGATGCATTAATGTCCTCGCCGACACACCGGGACGCGGCGCCTGCTGTATATCATTACCGTTAACATCTGCATAAATCTAAATAAAGCTCTAATTTGATCTCTCGGCAAACAACGGGTCCGGGATCAGCGCTGACCCCCTCTCTCCCTGGAGTCTGCATCCCGCCGCACATTTGAATAAATGAATGATGATTGTGAATATGTGGCAAATATGCAGATAAATCAAATAGGATTGATCAGAAGATTGATTGGTGTTGGCTGTGCCAGTGCTGCCCGCCCCTCCCACTGCAAGTTAAACTTCCGCTGCCACGGCAACTGTCTGTCACGGCGAATGTTGACTGACAAGCTGTGCTGGCGGGGTCAGAGGTCAGGGAGAGCTGAGGGTCTCTGGGTGTGTCTGCACCCTGGCGGACCGACAGGATCATCAGATTATACAGCCTGGCCAACTCCCAGTAACAACATGTCCTTGATTACTGGTCTAAATCCTGAATGCAGGTGAAACGTCACATGTTGTGATGGCAAAAGCATGTGCGCGCACACACACGCACACACACGCCATACACGGACACTGAACACCGAACACCGTCGTACTGATGCATTCAGTCTGCAGAGGCTTTTGATTCTTTCAAGGGCACACCTGAACATGCGCCCACACACACACACACACACACATACACACACACACACACACACATACACTGAGTCACAGATCTTTCACACAATTCACATCTCTCTCTCTGTCTCTCTCTCTCTGTCTCTCTCTCTCTGTCTCTCTCTCTCTCTGTCTCAGGCCAGAGAAGCTCGGCTGTGTCTCGTCCCGGCCTGGGCCTGACAGTGGAGGGGGGGTTGGGGGAGGGGGGGCACAGAGGTGAGTGGGAGTTGATTGAGTTTGCTCAGCTACAGCCCATGGGACTGCAGACAATATTACAAGACTCACACTCTCACTCATGCGTACACACATCCACACACACACACACACACACACACACGCATGCACCTGAAGAGCGGCCAGCCACTACACACTCAATTTAATCACGGCTTATGTCTATGGATGTGAGCATATGTGACCTCCCCTGTTTCTGCACCTTCCCCTCCACCTGCCTCTCCGTCTTCTCTCCGTCTTCTCTCTGTCTTCTCTCTGTCTATTTATGTATCACTCTGTCTGTCTCAGAGTTTCCTCCTGCCGCACACCCTCCCTCCCTCCCAGCCACACAGCCCACCTTCTCTCATATATACAGTATATATTCATATGTATATATATATATATATATATATATATATATATATATATATATATATATATATACTGTGCGGTTGGCACAGTACAAGTCACATATGTTGTTTTGCTTTTTTTTTCATATGTTTACATTTGTTTTTAGTTCAAACTGAATCCATTCGGTTTGCTGTTTCGACCAGTGAGCTACACATACAAGCAACATGGCCAAAACTAACTGCTATAAACATGCAACCCCACAAACTAGCATGTTAAAGATCAGATTCATAATTATTCTATACGCATATCCAATCCTTAATGTGAGTATAATCTGATTCAGTTTCTTTATGATTCACCAATATAGATATTTTATTTACCAAACTGAATTCACCATTCTTCTTTGCATGTCGGCTTATGGCCCCGATAAAAACGTTCCCCTCCTCTTTGCCTGAATGAAACTGGACACTTCCTGTGTGTCTCAGCTAATCTGACTTCAATCCGACTCTAATGTTGTCAAACTTTGCTGGAGAACCTGGGCTGAAAATCCAGGTGTGTGAAAGGACAACCTCTGGTTTTGTATGAGACATAACGGAGTTTGTCTATATTTTAATGTTTGACAGCTTTTAAAAAATCCACTATCCTGTTGCCTCGCCTGGGCCTTGATTCCCTTCCCCAGCGCTCCTCAGGGTTTTGGGATCACGTTAAAGGAGTCAGTGCAGGAGATCAGAGGATCTTCGTGTCTCTGTTTCTGTCGACTCATCGTATGATGAGAAATGATCTGATCTTCCTTGGGACTTCATGTTAAATGTTTTATTGCACGTAATGAACACAATTTCCATTTAGGGGTTGAAAAGTGTTGTGTTTAATGAGAAGACCTCATCACTCTTCCCATTATTCCAAAGTCAGAACTCCATTTTTGACAGGTGTAAATTTGTTGTCTTGACTTCAGCTTAACATTGAGTCAAAGAGTGAAAACACACATGGGGATTGTGTAGTGATTGTGTGTGAGTAAGATGTTACAAACCACAACAGGTCATTTCAGCCTTTTCCGTTTCTCCACAGTGAACCTGACTGTTGCCAGACTCTCCTCCGCATCCTCTTCCCCTCTGATATGGTGCTGGCATCCACCTCCCTCACCTCACTCACACACACACACTCCCTCTCCTCTCCCTCCACACCCCTCCACCCCCCGCTCCCCACCCCCCCTCGCACCCTCTCTCTCCACCTAAAGGTGAATGTTAGCGGTCACTGTCGGCAGATTCGCCCAGAAAATTGAATCAGCCAGCAGGTTGGGGGCCAGGGAGGCACAAGTGCCAAGCTCGACACTGATTTAATTCTGCGTGTGCATGTGTGTGTATGTGTGTGGTTGTGTGTGTCCACATTTGCCTATGTACGTGTCTACACTGCATATGCGGCATTGTGTACATATGTCTCTGTCTGACATATCTCTGTAGGGGAATGCTTTAGGAGACGTCCCATATTTTCACCATAACATAATTCCATTGTTTTCTTTTATATTTTTATTATATTAAAGTTCCATATTTAAAAAAAAAATTACAGGCCCATGATTTTGATTTTTTTTTGGGGGGGGGGTAATAATAAATAGGTTTACACACTTTGAATAACACATTATTTGTCTCATAGCATTCACTGATGCGGAGGCTCATTAAACCTGTGTGTGAAATGATCTATTTACTTATAGGCCCCGCCTCCCTAAATGCCCACTCTGCCCTGATTGGTCAGCTCGCGCACTCGTTCTGCGATTGGTCATTCGCTTAGTGTGAGTCGATGAAATGTGACGTCTGACCGAGAAGCTTCCTGGTCCACTGTTACCACCACTGTAGCCATGGTAACAGTGGCATCGTTTCAGCGGAACCGATTTGAGGCAAACTAACCAGACATGCTACATGTGACTATTAGACGACGGCTAAGATGGTTCGTTGGAAAAAAAATCGATGATGATGCAAACTGCGGTATAGTAAAGGAAGTAAAGTCTAATATAGACATTTACTGTCAAAGACAAAAAAAAAAACAACATGAGAAAAACTCCTACATGGAGATTTTGGAACATGGCACCTCGTCGAACCTGGAGCGCCTCTACAGAATGCAACATTTTTTTATTTTCTCTCACACGATGATGTTCATCGCCCACATCTTTTTTTTTTTTTAACTGACCTCTCATTAAATCAGTCCCACTGTCAAGTGCTGCAAGTATCTGCAGCCAAAAGTACAAACGCTTCTGTTTGAATCGTCACTCAAACAGCGAAAAGTACCTGTTATATACCTCCTGAGCCAAGGTGCTATATTATGTCAGCGTAGCAGGAAAAGAAAGAAAGAGGTGATCAGTTCTTTATTTGGTTGAGGGAAGTTTGCACTTCCTGCAGCTTCCTCCTCACATTAACATCTGAATGAGTCCTTATCTCCAGACAAATGAGAGCCCATTAGTTTGATGATGATGATGATGATGTTCAAAAGTCAGCATCGCCACCTCAAAGCTGATAAGAGTTCCATTACAAGTAATGCTGCGGTGGAATGGTGGGAATGAGAAGCTGTGTTGTTTCAGTTCTGCTGTGGAACATCACAATGTCATATTGTTGTTGTATATCATGGACGCAGCCATGAACCGGCTTTTCAAACCAAAACTATTAGGAATGTCGCAATGTCCGCTGGGAGTTTGTTTTGTTTTTTTTTTAATACAGTGAAAATAAGTCGAAACGCAACTTTTAGTGCTTTATTGACATCAGTCTGAGAATATGAATATATGGGAATGTGTTTTCTTTTCATCTCGATGTTAGAAAACAATAAAACGGTCAGAAATAAGGAAGAGTTTGAACATGTGACTGTTCAAACTCTTCTCTGACGTCAACTCTTGTTGACGTCAGAGAAACGCTGACACAACATCAACATCAGTGTGAATCTGAAGGTCCTTTTATTTCACTTCCTTCCTTCCTTCCTTCCGTCCTTCCTTCCTTCCTTCCGTCCCTCCTCCCTTGTTTTGGCCTTTGCGCCCTGCCCGTCATTGATTGTGCTGCCTCCTTCGCCCCCGTTTCTCTCATTCATAATTGAACAGCATTAACTATTAGCCGCTGAGGCCGAGCGGTCGTTTAATTAGCTGACCGTCCTGCAAACTGCACGACCCACTGCTGCCCCCTGTGTTCCAGAGCAGCAGCGGAGAACTGTGGCCACGATGATAAACACAGCACAAAACATCTCGACCCTCCCTCCCTCTCTGTTCGGGAAAAACACTCCTGTTTGGTTAATCGGCGCAGAAAAAGACAAATCAAGCAGTGCATATTTTGTCTGTGTGTCTGTGTTTTACAGACTCATTGTGTTGTTGGTAATAATAGTCGGACGTCTTTCAGCTTCAGAGACTAATACATACTCTCCATGTTTCTGATGAGCCACCAGAAATCCATCACTTAGCTGCCTGCAGAATCATAACACTGAGAGGACTGCACGTCTGAGCAATATAGAATGGAATAGAATAGAATAGAATAGAATAGAATAGAATAGAATAGAATAGAATAGAAGTTTTGTTGAAACTTGAAATGAAAAAAAGAGAAGAACGTGAGAATAACGGCTATAAATAATTCATCCCTGCATTAATTATCTGTTGAGAACGTGATAAGTTGGATTCTGATTCTGTTTGGTTTTGTTTGGTGGGTAGTTTTTAATCATGTTGAACGCACGGTATCAGGTCGGATCACAGAAGCTCAGTGTTGCCTGAGTCACAGTCGCGTTTCCAGGGGCCCCTCGGAGGTGAAATAAATTAACCTCTCTGTTCACATTGCAATTATGAGCCCAGGTTAAAAACAGGTTTATACCCACACTCTGACTGCCACTCAAAACTGGATCACCCATTGACTTTTTTCTCATTAACACTGGAGCGGAGAAGGTGAGACTGCAGATGTTTCTTGGTTTTTCCGACCTGTGCAATCTCCTGCTGGAGCTCTGGTTGCAAACTCTTCAGGGTTTTTATCGAGCTGGTTTTCTGAATGCTAAATCGAATACATGGCATCATGGCAATGTGCCACAAATGTATGTTGTCTTTTATTGTGCACACGATGAAAAGCCAGTTTTGCCAGTTTAAATGTACATTACTGGGCTTTTAGTGTGGTGTATGAGTGTGTGTGTGTGTGTGGGGGGGGGAATCACAGCATCGCTGCACTGAAATAACTTCCACTTATATAATAATAATTTTTTGGTTTTTTAACTTTTCAGATCTTTCTGTCCTCAAACACACACAAACAAAGAGAGAGAGATTTGTAAGTGAAACTTTAGCAGGTCAGTTGTTGTTGTTGTTGACATGTTACAGGTTACACAGATAATCTGCAAATGCAACTTAACCATCAGGAGAACTCATTACACATTGTTTATTTATATATATATATATATATATCACTCTATCCATTTTATTTATTTTATTTCAATTTATTTATTTATTTATTTATGTTTTTTTTTATGCAGATGCCAGTCAAGGGAGCTGGAGTTGTCACAAAGCTTCTTTACCTAAATGTTTGTACGTTTGCAAATGACTTCACAAACGTGAGGTCATTGTTTTATAGCTGCTTGTCTTTGTTTGCATGGGGGGAAATTAATGTCGTTTAATAATTAATGAAAATGTTTCTACCAAAACACAATGTTTTGCCACGTGTCTCCACTGTTGTCTTCGTTCAGTCCGAGGCGACTGCGACTGGAATCGCTGACGCGGCGCTGTGGAAACATTTTGGTCCCACAGGTTCTCCGGCTTCGTTCCTGTGGTACAACGTGGTACACTCACAACAGTCTACAACACTGGTGCTTCAGACAACACGGGATTCTGTTATACTGCTACTTTCTCCATTCAAACACAACATCTGACATTGTCAACACATTATCATCGACTCCTGGATCATAACATGACCCCCCCTCCTCCCCCCCGCTTCTCTTAAACCTAATAACTGCAAAGGCAAGTTCTGTGTTTTTGTGCTTCATCGGTTTATCCGCCTGTTCCAGTCAGGCCTTTGCCTTTAGCGCTGCTCGGCCTCATCCATTTCATATCAGCGCGCTGTTTTTTTTCTGAAATGCTTCTCTGCGGCTCGACGCTTAAGGATCAATGCGTGAGCACGAATGACTGATTGTCTTGTGAAAGCGTGACGCTCTCATACCCAGAGAATGTAGTTTTATATATTATGGTCCAATACATCTTTCAGGGAAATAGAGTTTGCAGCATCTGTGATTAGTTTAGCTGCAGCATGCAGATTCACCACACACACACACACACACACACACACACAGAGAGAGACCTGCTGCACATTTATCTTTATAACTAACAGAGCAGTGCACGTACAGACCACTGACTGCGTGCACGCTGTGTATGTGTGCGACTGGATAGATGGAGCTGGCGTAAAGGCGGAAGAGTTGCATGTGTATTGACTGGATTTCGACAGAGACTCGTTAACACCCTGCACTTCCCTTTTCAACCATATATTTCCATTCACCGGTGACTGTGTTGAGTCTATAAGAAGAAGAAGTGTTCTAATCAAGGGGAAACAACTTCTTTTGTCTGTCTGTGTGGGAAAACACAAAAGAGAACCACAAATATTTGTACACATTTACAACTGTTCAAAGTTGAACCTAAATTAAACTTGACCTCACCATGTTTGAGTGGATGCAATCAAAAATATATATAGTTTCACGTGTGTGAACATTTGCTTGTTGTTTGTGCCCTGAATGGAAAATATATTTGTTATGATCCAAAATTACGCACAACTCATTGTGTATATTAGAAAACGACATTTTTGTCATCGGTAGATCGTGTAATACGACATATGTGCCATCGTTCTGAGTCTCATTCCTCTATATGGATGTGTGTTTGTACGTGTTTGAATAGGTGTGTGTGTGTGTGTCTGTGTGTGTGTGTGTGTCCTCTAAAACCAATGAAAAGACGTTGTCCTTCGCCAGAAGCAGACGGGGACAGAAGCGAGTCCTTCTCTTTCGTTGCCGCTGAGCGTTTGAATGGAGTAATGTGCTTCGCTCGTTCTCTCGTCCTCCTCAACACAACGCCAGACAAAGAGCTGCTTTCAGCCTTTAATTGAAATGCAGGGTTGCGTAAAAGGTGACACACACACACACACACACACAGAGAGAGAGAGAGAGAAAGGTATTCCAGCATACAAAAAGCAGGCAGCACACAAACATTCAACACACAATCTCATACACAAACAAGACATACACAAGATGTGTCTCATGTGTTTTCCACCTGATCCAGCTCATTCTCTCAGCTTCCTTCCTTCCTTCCTTCCTTCCTTTCCTTATCGTCAGCCCGCTGATTCCTCTCTCTTCTCATTACACTGAGCGGCGACAGAGTAGAAGCACTCAGTGAGCCTCCTCATCTCTTCATCTATCTCCATCTCCATCCATTTCTTTTCTTTCTGTTTTTTAACCTGAGCACTTTGCAGGGATCACTCACGGTGCCCCTTTGGTTTCGATGTAGCATTTTACTGATGCTAACAAGCCATTTTGAGGCAAAGCGAAACTTTTCCTCTGGACAATATGACGAGTGTCTGCTGAAGGAAAAAATAACCATGTGCGATTCAAAATGCCAAGGTGTAGCTTTAAGAGGACGGGGCTAAATTGGCTATTATTTCTCCTTCCTGTCCCTGTCCCTGTCTCTGTCTCTGTCCTGTCTCGCCCTCTCTAATGCTGCACCCACTCGCAGTCATCGTCTCTTATTAATGAACGCAGGCAGGCAGCCATACTGTACGCACTCAGACTTCACCTCGCCATCGCTTCGCTGCGACTTTGCTCTGATTGGTCCGTGGGCTCAGAAACACTCTGACATGTCAGTCAGTGACTGGCTCAGAAAGCAGAAAAGCAAACGCCATTGTTTGTTTGTGAAAGATGAGGATTTGTGTGTGTGTGTGTGTGT
>JAFBJQ010000176.1:493072-509790 GCA_016785345.1 Trinectes maculatus
GTGTGTGTGTGTGTGTGTGTGTGTGTGTGTGTGTGTGTGTGTGTGTGTGTGTGTGTGATTGTTGTAAAGTGTAATGTGATTGTAAGCTTCAAACTGCATAAATGATTTTAAGATAGATAGATAGATAGATAGATAGATAGATAGATAGATAGATAGATAGATAGATAGATAGATAGATAGATAGATAGATAGATAGATAGATAGAAGCAGAAGAGAAAAATCCAAATAAGAAACACAGATGAAAGTAGGCTGAAAAATATTGCGTATTTGTTGTAGCTATGTTTTCTTTTTATCCAGAATAAAGTTTGTGGTTAAACTGTGCAATATCAAGCTATGATGTGATGTGATGTGATGTGATGTGATGTGATGTGATGTGATGTGATGTGATGTGATGTGATGTGATGTGATGTGATGTGATGTGATGTGATGTGATGTGATGTGATGTGATGTGATGTGATGTGATTCCACTGTGTGGGACAACATGTCTGACAACATGTACATTGTTGTTGTTATTGCGAGCACGGCATTAGGTGAATTTCCTGGTTGGACGAGGAGGTTCAGCTTCGTCCCAGCATCACCAATCATTCTTAATTATTATCCAGTGGATCCACAACAAAGAGAAAATATTGTAATGAGGAGCTTCGCCACTTTTACTCTGCACATTGCCGCTGAGGCCAACGCTCATTTTTCAGAACCACATTTGCATAAATTCTCTTCTTTTTAACTTGGCGCTGCCAAAAGTGATGAAGTGCATGTAGCGGCGGGGGGGAGGGGGGAGAATCAGGGGGAAGCTGGGGGGGGCAGGGTTACAGGTTCAAGAAGAGAGGAAGGAAATACATTTAAAGTCATAGTAAATGCAGAAGATCTGCATAGACTCTCTGCAAAGGGACAAAAATAGTTGTCCAGGAAGAAGTGGTTGCGCCACACGAGGCAGCATGAGAAAGAACATCAGATCTGATTTGAGCAATAGAAGGAGGAGAGCGAGGAGGAGCGGCGGAGATAATGTGAGTGCGGCCGATAACAGACGGAGAAGCTGCAGGCAGGAGGCTATAATGGACTTTTGAGTGGAGCGAACGAGAGATAGATTTACGAGGAGAGAGGGATGAGTGCGGGGAAATACGGAGATAGCCTGATAGAGTGCTAAGTGGAAGAGGTAAATTGTGGCCCGATAGATAGATAGATAGATAGATAGATAGATAGATAGATAGAAGCTGAAGAGAAAAATCCAAACAAGAAACACAGATGAAAGTAGGCTGAAAAATATTGCGTATTTGTTGTAGCTATGTTTTCTTTTTATCCAGAATAAAGTTTGTGGTTAAACTGTGCAATATCAAGCTATGATGTGATGTGATGTGATGTGATGTGATGTGATGTGATTCCACTGTGTAACAGTCAGGTGATGATGATGACATGTGTCTGACAACATGTACATTGTTGTTGTTATTGCGAGCACGGCATTAGGTGAATTTCCTGGTTGGACGAGGAGGTTCAGCTTCGTCCCAGCATCACCAATCATTCTTAATTATTATCCAGTGGATCCACAACAAAGAGAAAATATTGTAATGAGGAGCTTCGCCACTTTTACTCTGCACATTGCCGCTGAGGCCAACGCTCATTTTTCAGAACCGCATTTGCATAAATTCTCTTCTTTTTAACTTGGCGCTGCCAAAAGTGATGAAGTGCATGTAGCGGCGGGGGGGAGGGGGGAGAATCAGGGGGAAGCTGGGGGGGGCAGGGTTACAGGTTCAAGAAGAGAGGAAGGAAATACATTTAAAGTCATAGTAAATGCAGAAGATCTGCATAGACTCTCTGCAAAGGGACAAAAATAGTTGTCCAGGAAGAAGTGGTTGCGCCACACGAGGCAGCATGAGAAAGAACATCAGATCTGATTTGAGCAATAGAAGGAGGAGAGCGAGGAGGAGCGGCGGAGATAATGTGAGTGCGGCCGATAACAGACGGAGAAGCTGCAGGCAGGAGGCTATAATGGACTTTTGAGTGGAGCGAACGAGAGATAGATTTACGAGGAGAGAGGGATGAGTGCGGGGAAATACGGAGATAGCCTGATAGAGTGCTAAGTGGAAGAGGTAAATTGTGGCCCTGTCTGTGTTCTGTTTTTACAGAGGCCGCCATAAAAACTGTGTTTAACTTTAATAGGCGGCTGCAATGGCGCTCACACACACACACACACACACACACACACACACACACACACATTCTCTCACCATGCTGCAGAATAACACCAGAGCACTACCAGCATCTCTATGTACCAGTGTGTATAAAGTAGTATGTGTAGTAGTAAGTGTACTTGTTTCTTCTGTATCGTGTAAAGTTCACTAATATATTTTGAGTAATGAACTTGTTTTGTGGTAACGGTTGTTGCAGTGTTGTGAGTCGGTGCACGGTGTGCAGGACTCCTGTGCTCCTCATGTAACACTACATATTTCTAAGGGAAGATATGGAAACAAATAAAATAAAAATCTCACTTTAAACATAAGAAGTTATGATGCGTTGTCAAAGTAAAACGAAATAAATATGTTTCATGTTTGTTTACACTGTTTCCCCTGTCGTCACACACCACAGACCAGGAGCCAACAGGGACACAGATGAATCCACCCATGGTATGAAAATAGAATATATATATATATATATATATATATGGATGGATGGATGGATGGATGGATGGATGGATGGATGGATGGATGGATGGATGGATGGATAGATAGATGGATAGATAGATAGATAGATAGATAGATAGATAGATAGATAGATAGATAGATAGATAGATAGATAGATAGATAGATAGATAAACATTTTTAATTTAGTGCCACTCTCTCTCTCACACACACACACACACACACACACACACACACACACACACACACAGCGAGAGAGAGAGAAAAAGCATAAACTAATATTTTTAACATAGAGCAGAACATCTCTCAGCTTTATTTCTCATAAAAACATACTTACCCCATCTATTCTCATAAACATTCACAGGTACTACACACACACACACACAGACACACACACACACACACACACACAGACTGAGCGCCTGGCCTTGTCTGGTGCAGCCATGGCTGTGGTCTAACAGAGATATATGGGAGAGGCGAGCTGGGAGGAGAACAACATTCATCTACAGCCCTGTTTCTCCAGTGTGCACACACATCCAACAACATCCAACAACATCCAACAACACACAACAACATCCAACAACATCCAACAACATCCAACAACATCCAACAACACACAACGCTTGCCTTTTTTTTCACGAGCTGCACAGTTCAGTGCTCAGCGTGTCAGGAAACAGCAGATGAGGGTGTGTGGACTTATTTAAATGTGCTGCTTCATGTATCTGAGCTGACGTGGTGCAGCCTCACAGCGTGTGGACAGACGCCTGTGTTTCATTATCCACCAGAGTCTGGTGAAGACCTCAGTCACTTACCATCAGATCTTCTCCGTGTGTGGATCAGTCACAGTCTTTGGATGAGCAGTGAGGCTTCTACACAAAGCCATGGCTCTCTGCAGTCTGATGGTGTCTCAGACTCGAGACTTGTTGAAGATCACGTCTCTGACAACCCCACAATCCACACAGTGTGATGCCGGCCTCGCTCTCAATGCCCCCATACCACTCTCTGTGAGTGTGTGTGTGTGTGTGTGTGGGTGTGTGGGTGGGGGGGTATCCATCTGAAGGTTTAACAAAAATGCGTCAACTCCATCATTTCAGTTCCCCACTGTCTCTCTCTCACACACACACACACACACACACACACACACACACACACACACACACACAGCAGTGGGCTGTCAGCGTGTGAATGACCCAGACATTTGGCATCCTTCACGTCAGGGTGTCTTTCTTTCTTTCCTCCCATTCTCCTCATCAAACAGAGAGAAGAGATGCAGAAGGTCAGAGCAGGAGGAGAGAGAGAGAGAGAAGGAGAGAGAGAGAGAGATAATGATTAACCTTAAAAAAATAAAATAACAAAGCGGGAAGAAGTGGTGAATGATGGAAAAGGAGAGGGTTTGGGGAAGAAAGAGAAATTGTATTATTATAAGAGAGAAAAAGAATTCGGAGAAAAGAGGAAAAGACCCAAAAAAAAAAAAACATCTCCACACTGAAGGTTTAATTACCACCTACCAGAAATAAACCATCAGAGGAACAAGGATCAGTCAAAGTAACTTTCGACGCCGGGTTGTGCATTTTTAATTTTCGCGTCTGTCAAGGTGAAAATGTAAGCAATGTAATTGAAACAGGGAAACATCTGCATCTGACTCTGAGGAATGTGTGTGTGTGTGGGGGGGGGGGGGGGCACAGCTGTGACAAAGCGGCAGGTTGATTTGTGCTCGTTTAGAATCACACTCAGAAAACATGGCCGCCTCACGCTGCCACTACATCAGACAGCCCACAGCTTCTCCATACACAGATGATGATGATGTAACTTATCGCCTCGGTCAAGACAGGACATAAACACACACACACACACACACACACACACACACACACAGCTTTAGGTGACAGAGATTAATAGCTTTACCGACCCCCTTTGTGTTGCTGCCATGCGTGTCTCCGTGTGTGTATGCGTGAAGCCATTATTGGACGTATAATTGCAGAGACATTTAAAGTGTTCCCCCTGAAGGACTCTGCCGGCATCCAATAAAGTTTTCATACCACAGGAGACACGGAGACGGAGAGACAGAGTGGTGATGTGGACAGGAGGCGGAATCTGAGGAGGTGAAAATGTTTCTGGCAACAAGAAAATGGGAATCGTTTTTTTAAAAAATCCTTTTCCATAAACTCAAAAATCAAGGAAGTTTGTTTTTTAGGGAAAACGTGATTTTTATTTCTGCTTGTTTTGAAAACCCAGACGGAGGCGGAGCTTATGATCCACATGATGCATCGTTGAGACTTGAATCTATACAGTCTACATATATGTTAGCATAATGACTTCACCTGTCCCAACTACACTATACTGGGATTGGTTGTGTACAGTTAACGTTTGATAGGCTGGTTGTGTTGACGATTGTGGTAATATTATATATGTTTTCTATCACTGCTGCTTGTAGATCAGCTGTTTTACACACTCTGTAATAAAAAGAGCGAGGAGGTGGGAATCTGTCCGTCGTCGAGATGTAACATTGCAGAAAAATAAAGTGAAGGCAGATTGATTATCGGTGCTGTGACTCTCCCAGGACGAAGAGTTTTTATTAAAAACAGATGAGTGAGATTGAATGACAACTACTTTTTTTTGTTACCTAACTAAATATATATATATATATATATAATTTTAGATTAGCAGTTTTCCTTTCATTCCGCCTCATACCCATGTGAACACTGTGAGCCGCCACATGTTTCTTTGAGAGTACACAGGTACTGAGAGTACTCAGTGTTCTTGCCAGGAGATCACGTTTCGATCCAATCTTCTTCTTTTTTTTTTTTTTTTCCACGACTGTGTTGTCACCTAATCAAATCTAATCTGCCTCTCGTCTCCGCAGTCACTCCCTCTCCGGCAGGCCACAGGGGGGCGGTTCACATCAGCACAAACATTGGTTTCCCGCCGCTGATCGCAGGCCGCCGTGCTTCATCACACAGCTGAATGCAACAGTGCAGAGGAGCGGGACCCAGTGAAGGCAATGTAATGACACGATGCCACAAAATGCACGACAACCCACTTTGACTCAAAGTACCATCACTCTCTGTAACTGAATCACACGTACCTGTTGAGCTGCAGAGGCGCACAGAGCAACAGCAGCCGAGCAGGAGCGGCTTTAACAATGAGATTACATTCAGGATGGAGTCACACTTAACCAATTTAATGCACTAATAAAGTTTCCAATCTGTTTCCCGCTGCTCCATTTGCATTGATTCACACTGCCATCACACAGACTGGGTAAGAATTGTCGCCGCAGTGCAGTGCAGTGCAGCGCTGCTGCGGGGAAGTTGACTTCATCTGCGTTGTTGGATTAAAACAATGAATTAAACGTGGAGCGTAGAGAGCCACAGGATGACGAGTCCTGACAGGATGAGTCCTGACAGGATGAGTCCTCACAGTGACACTCTGAACAGTCGCGCTGCCTCTTTTCTCTTTCTCCTATAAAATAAACACCATATTAACATGAAATACCGTAAATTCCGGACTACAGAGCGCACCTGATTATAAGCCGCACGCTCCAATTTTAGAAAGAAAAACAATTTTGTACTTGTATACGCCGCACCGGATTTTAAGCCGCAGGTGTCCCCTGTTGTATGAGATACAGGGGGTCCTCGAGTTATGTCGGTCGCGAATTACGTCGTTTTCGTAGTCAAGACACATCTCCCGTGAACTTCCTTGTTTCGGATTAAGCGGTTTGCCCCGTAAATACGTGCAGACTTCACACTGGAAGAGTTGCTGAGCGCTCGCTCTGTCTCTCAGCGCTGCAAAGAGACAGAGAGAGGGGCTGCAGAGCCTGCCGGCACCTCCACAGCTGTGTTTACTTATGTAAAATGGCCGGCCGGCCGGCGGGGGAGAGGAAGGGGTCTCAACCCCTACGGTGTGTCAAGAGGGACAAGAGGGACAAAAGGCAATTCACCATAATAAACTCTTAGTTTAGCGTGGTGTTATAGCGACATCTGGTGGCACAATGTATGCACAATGGCACAATGAGTGTATCGCCCCATGAAAAAAACATGTATTAGCCGCACCGTATTATAGGCCGCAGTGTTCAAAGTGTGGGAAAAAAGTTTAAAAGCGGTTTATAGTCCGGAATTTACGGTAGGTGCATTTCCAGCAATAATATTAATATTTAAGATGTTAGATCAGTGTTGTTTTTCATATGCTGCTATTTCTAATCAAAAATGTATCTACAGAAAGATATTAGAGGATAATAGAGGTTGTCTGAATTCATAGACTGTATTTTTTTGCACTGTAAATAGATCTACAGGGCAAAAGAAACATTTTTTGAAATTAATCTTTCATCTCTTATCCGTTGTTCTTGGTTGCCTGTCTACGTTGCGTGCTCTTTGTGTATCTGGTTGCCAGGTGATGAATTGGTTGACACTAGACATTTAGACCGGCAATGGAAATATCACACCCAGATATCATGCCGAACCCCGGCAACCCCTCTGGTCGCCCACTGGACAACGTCCCCCTTTGTTCTTCACACACGCACACACACACACACACACACACACACACACACACACACACACACACACACACACACAGAAGACAACATGGGGACAAAGAGAGAGAGAAGGACAGCTGGAGACATGGAGATCTAAGTTATGATGAAGAGATGGGATAGTGGGAGGGATGAAGCCAACAGGAGCAGTGAGATCAGGTGTTTGATGGTTGTGCACCCCTCCCCCCCCCCCCCCCCCCCCCCCCCCCTTTGTGGAGTCTCATTAAACACTCATTTGTACTTTTTCCAAAACCCCTCCCCCTCTCAATTAATTAGCCGTCTCATTGGTGCTGCTCCGGTGATTAAGACCCATCAGTCAGGACGCGTGTCACAGTCAGTCAGCGTCGCCTTTAAACCCTGATGCCGCGTCACCATTCGTGTCCATATTCACCGCATATTCACCGTCGTGTTTTTGTTTCATCTCCTGTTCCCTGCTCGTTAGCCGCCTCCTCTGAGATGGAGGTAAAGTAATTAGGCTTTATGAACTATAAGCTTCAGTTGTTCTCGCGTTTCTGCCCTCTGGTCCGACGCCATAAGAAGGGAGGTGACATCCGATAATGATAATGTTGAATTAATTGGCGTTAAATGACACTTCTCATTTCCAGCGACCGCGTTGATAAGGAAGCATTGAGGGGAGTGTAATTTAATTGCTGCCCATATAAATCAGCTGACTGCGAGCGCAGCATTGTGTTAATTGCAGCAGCTGTCCTTTGCTGTTGTCACTGGCTCATGACTCGCAAACACAGACCACGACCGCACGGGCCCCCAGACGACTGCACCGGGCCCCCGGACGACCGCACCGCCCCCCAGACGACCACACCGGCCCCCAGACGACCGCACCGGCCCCCAGACGACCACACCGGCCCCCAGACAACCGCACCGGCCCCCAGACGACCGCACCGGCCCCCAGACGACCGCACCGGCCCCCAGACGACCGCACCGGCCCCCAGACGACCGCACCGGCCCCCAGACGACCGCACCGGCCCCCAGACGACCGCACCGGCCCCCAGACGACCGCACCGGCCCCCAGACGACCGCACCGGCCCCCAGACGACCGCACCGGCCCCCAGACGACCGCACCGGCCCCCAGACGACCGCACCGGCCCCCAGACGACCGCACCGGCCCCCAGACGACCGCACCGGCCCCCAGACGACCGCACCGGCCCCCAGACGACCGCACCGGCCCCCAGACGACCGCACCGGCCCCCAGACGACCGCACCGGCCCCCAGACGACCGCACCGGCCCCCAGACGACCGCACCGGCCCCCAGACGACCGCACCGGCCCCCAGACGACCGCACCGGCCCCCAGACGACCGCACCGGCCCCCAGACGACCGCACCGGCCCCCAGACGACCGCACCGGCCCCCAGACGACCGCACCGGCCCCCAGACGACCGCACCGGCCCCCAGACGACCGCACCGGCCCCCAGACGACCGCACCGGCCCCCAGACGACCGCACCGGCCCCCAGACGACCGCACCGGCCCCCAGACGACCGCACCGGCCCCCAGACGACCGCACCGGCCCCCAGACGACCGCACCGGCCCCCAGACGACCGCACCGGCCCCCAGACGACCGCACCGGCCCCCAGACGACCGCACCGGCCCCCAGACGACCGCACCGGCCCCCAGACGACCGCACCGGCCCCCAGACGACTGCACCGGCCCCCAGACGACCGCACCGGCCCCCAGACGACTGCACCGGCCCCCAGACGACCGCACCGGGCCCCCAGACGACCGCACCGGCCCCCAGACGACCACACCGGCCCCCAGACGCACAAACTGTGGAACAACAGCTTGGTGTTATTCAGTCACAGATTGATTGATGAGTTGTTCACAGATGTTGATTGTGATGTAACAGACTGCAACAGTGATTTCACAGAAAGCGGCTCAGGAGCAAATTGTTTCTCGTTGCCTCGTAAACCAGTTTTTCTTTTCTTTTTCTTTTTTTTTTTTTGTTGCACCACTTTGTGTTGCTGCATTTGATCTGTTTTGAGTCTTTGACAGCTGGATTGAATCCGATGACAGCTCTGGGCCCGCGACGCTCTTTGTGCGTGTCCTCAGTAATTGGCGAAGCTTGATTTTCCTGTTTGGAAGGCGGGAGACCAGAGAAGCGTTCTGTCTGAGCACAGGCAAACAGGCAAACTATGAAGACGAGCTTTCGTAAGAAGAGGGAATATTGCTGCTGATTGATCAAGCCGAAAATCAATGACGTTGGCGTGAGGCAGGGAGTCGTTCTCTCCATTACACATAAGTACACGGTCTAATTAAAGGCGAGCTGGAGTGGAGGAGGAAGAGACAGGCGTTCACCAACGGGATGAAGGAGACTTAGACTTCATAAGGGAAAGCAAAGCAAATTGACCTCCTGAATGAAGGAACAGTTTCATTACAGGTCCCCCGGGCGTGCAGGGTAATAAGGTTAAAGCTAGGCGCACACGCTAAAGGATTACAAGACACAAAGGCGGGATATAGTGAGGATGAAGATGAGGCCGTCGTAGCTTCGCTAAAAACACCTTCAAACACATACGACACTGCCTCGTGAAAAACAAGACCTGGATCCTCTCAGAACCAAATGATTAGGTTTGAATCTTGTGAGGTCGATACGGTTTTGGCCATCGATAACTCCGCCCACTGTGGTTGGGGGAGAATGGTTGATGTGTTTTCTTTGTTAACGTAAAGGTTCGAGGGAGAAAAAAAAGAAGTTTTCCAAAGAAGATGGTTTAAAAAGCTGAGGCCTTTTTCAGTCGGCAGAGGTCAGGTCAGGTCAGGTCAGGTCAGGTCAGGTCAGGTCAGGTCAGGTCAGTCAGTCTGGCGTGAATCTTTTACAGCACAGACCCACTGCCAGCAGCACAACACACACACACACACACACACACACACACACACACACACACACACACACACGGTGAGACAGGATGGACAGTCGGTGAACATGGATATAAACACACACACACACACACACTGCTGCCTGATGTTGCTCCCACACACACATGCAGTCCCCAGCTGGACGGCCAGTAAGAGATCATCACACACACACACACGCACACACACACACACACACACACACACGTGAATAGGGCTGGTTTGAAGGGCATGTGTGTGTGTGTGTGGGGGGGGGGGGAGTCCAGGGTTGAGGGGTGACCAGCGTCCAGGTGGGCCTCTCCAATTATCTGCTGCTGCTGCCTTTCTAAAGCATACACACACACACACACGCGCGCACAAACTCACACACACATGCAAGCGCACACAAAACATCCCCTCCCGACTTCTCGTCCCCCACCACACAATTAGAGCACCTTCCCGCTGCAGCACCTGGTCTCCCGCTGCAGAGCAGAGAGGGGGAGCTGGTGCAGGAGGAGAGGGATCAGATTGATATCCTGTTTGTATTGTCTCTGCCTCTCCTCTGTGCGTCTCACACACGCCACACGCCACACGCCTTTTATTCCTCCACCCGCTGTAGGAAATGAGATGGCAACCTGCGATGGCTTCCACATGCGTGTGCCTCTCGTGCTATTTGACGCGTCGGCGTCTGCTATTTGACTTTGAAAATATAAAATCCACAAGGAACCGGGAGGGGGGGGATCGGGAGAAAGGAGAGGCCTAGATAGAGGAGGAGGGATCTGATCACAGCGAGGACAGGTGACGGAGAGGACGTGGAGGAGGATGGGGGGGAGAAAGTGGAGGTGGGGGGGGGGGGGGGGGTCTTGTGATTGGGGGGGGAATTGTTAAGCAAACAGAAAGTAATAACAGCAGCCGAACGTGAGAACATTGTGGGGGATGAAAAGGAACGGATCAAAGTCCGGGGAGGGCAAAGAGTGAAATGGCGAGATGAAAGAAGAAGCTGAGAAAAGACCGAGTGAGAGTAACAAAGCAGGAGAGGCGGCAGCATCCCGAGGCTGCACTTCATCCAGGGTCAAAGGTCAAAGTAGTACACATGCTTCCTGTAGGACTGTGCGATGGCTGCAGCCAGACCCAGAGTGCGGCCCGAGTATTATCCAAGTTTTGTTTATCCGTCGGTACACAACAAAAAAAAAATCTCACTTAATCCTAATTTCTCTCTTAACTCCAGAACCTGTGAGGGAGCTCTGTGCCCAGCGAGCGCTGCTCTCGCCATCATCCAGGAATGATGAAGTGGATTCCCGATCATTCGTACAAGTGCACCAGTGTAGCAGGAACATCAGCGCACACTTGAGCCTGATGGATATGGATTCCTGACGTTTGATGCTGATACAGATGTTATTAAGGAGAAAGAAATGTATAGGCCAATATATTTGTTTTCAAAAAGATGGCAGCTATTGACGAGCTGTCGTTGGCTGAAAGCACTTGAGGACCCACAAGTCTGCACTGTTCTGTTCCCCTTTATCTGCGTGTTTTAGCAGTAGTTGCTAAGTTACCGAAAACGCTAGGAAGGAGATTTCCTTTCTTGGACCAATGACGAGCTGCCAGACATAAAGAGTTTACCTCGGTTTTTATACTTTATATCTGTATTTATACTTTATATCTGTATTTATACTGCACATCTGTTTTATACTATTCCTCTGCTTTTATACTATACATCTGTTTTTATACTATACATCTGTTTTTATACTATACATCTGTTTTTATACTTTATATCTGTTTTTATACTATACCTCTGTTTTTATACTGTAAATCTGTTTTTATACTTTATATCTGTTTTTATACTATACCACTGTTTTTATACTGTACATCTGTTTTTATACTATACATCTGTTTTTATACTTTATATCTGTTTTTATACTATACCACTGTTTTTATACTGTACATCTGTTTTTATACTATACCTGTGTTTTATACTGTACATCTGTTTTTATATTGTACATCTGTTTTTGTACTTTATATCTGTTTTTATACTTTATACCTGTTTTTATACTTTGTATCTGTTTTTATACTGTACATCTGTTTTTGTACTTTATATCTGTTTTTATACTTTATACCTGTTTTTATACTTTATACCTGTTTTTATACTTTGTATCTGTTTTTATACTATACCTCTGTTTTTATATTGTGCATCTGTTTTTATACGGTGAGTTTGACTTGTGTTGTGTCTTAATTTCGTGCCAGGAGTCCAGGAGCTGTTGTATTGTTTTGAGTGTGTGTGTGTGTGTGTGTGTGTTTGTTTGGTTTGGTGATTGGGTTTTTTCCGAGTATTTCTTTTTTGTTCAGTATGTTGTGTTTTTGGATTTCTCAGCAGAGCTTGAGGTCCTCACGGTGAAGATGGGAGAGCGACTGAAGAGGAGCTGAGACGATCGACCGTGATTGGTGAACCTCGGAACACACCCACGTCCACCCTGTCACCGCAGGTACGCTGCACGGCCCCCCAACAACAAAGACATTAAAATGCCTCTCCACTCCCGCGACACACAGAGCACCTGACTGCGTTTTGCACCGTGACTCCTGAAAGGAGCGCACAACAAATTCACCTGTGTCCTTGTGGACTCTTCCCGTACATCCTGCTCATGCATTAGTATACAAAGGGTTACAACTAACCCCCACCCCTCCACCCCCCATATGTGCAGCAGCTGGTAGCTGCAGGTACTGTGATGTGTTTGTGTGTACTGTGCGTCTGTGTCTTGGTAAGGTACAGTAGGTGTGATTACAGTGTAAATCAGCCGTGTGAAATCTCACAGTCCTTGTCGCTTTAAGTTATTAATAACAGATCTTAATCTCTGAGCCATATGTGTGGGAACATATTTATTTGTCTCTATTCTTATGCCATCTGCAGTGTGTGTGTGTGTGTGTGTGTGTGTGTGTGTGCACGCGCGCCACAGGCCCCCTGGATGCGTCTCACATCATTAACAATGAGACCGTCATCTCAGGTAACTGAAGTGGTCCATCTCTGTCAGCTTAGCTTCTCACCTGCCCCCACCCCACCCCCATCTGCTACACACACACACACACACACACACACACACACACACACACGCTGCGGACAATAACGGCGGCCCCTCATAGAAACAAGGCTTCATGTCATGAGATGAGTCGATGTGAATGTTCATCCAGTTGTGTTTTTTCATTCCAGCTGCAGACATCACTTCTTCTTCCTCCTCCGTTCTCTCACACATCCGTCATTGTCTGACGCCACTGCACTTCTTCTCTTCTCTTCTCTCCGTGTGCACTACTGTTATAGACTGGAGCATAAACAGGAAGTAAAGCTGTTCGCTCAGCGCTTGAGCCGTTCATCATCAACCCCTGTTATGATGATGCCACAGTGAAAGTGCTGTAGTTACAGTACAAACACATGGTTTAAAACAAAGTGATCTGCTCACCAGAAATCACATGGATCTTTGTCTCCAGCTCATTTGAATAATTTATCAGTGACTGTTGTCAAATGTCAGCAGAATTAATAGATAATAGATTGTTTTAGAGGATCTCATTGGGTGTTTGTTTGCGTGTCCTGCTGCAGACGCCTGAGTATATTAGTAGTTATGTGTCATAAATTCTTAATGCGTAAGGAGAAAGCAGACAGCCACACACACACACACACACACACATACACACACACACATACGCGCCACAGTGCTCTGTAGGTCTTTACTTAATGAGCTTCAAATGCAGCTCTCCCCTACTGCGCTGGAGAGGGGGAGAAAGATGGACGCATTAGAGAGGAAATGAGGGAGGAGGAGAGCAAAAGAGCGAGGGAGGGGAGGAGGGAGGGAGAGGTGGAGACACCGAGGAGATGTGGGTGAGGAAAATTGAAAGAGAAGAGAGGGAGACAGTGGGGAGGAGGAGGAGGGGGGGTGGGGGAGGGGGGTTAGTGTCTGAAGTGTCTGGATGAGTTATCACCATATTTATGTTTGTTGGTCTTTATGTTGTGTTATTGTGAAGTGCTAAAAGGATTTTTTTTTTTCTTTTTGCTGGAATCTAAAAAAACAAAACAAAAAACACACAAACTCAGTCCTATACTGAAAAATGAAATTTTCTATTCTGCGCACAAAGTGCCGGTGTAAATGTGTCACATCCTGTTAGAATCTGGATCTGACATCAGAGTTTGTTTCCATATCAACCTGCTCCTCGTTAAACCCGGTGACACCGGAATATTTTAAACGCCTTGACTTAAGTGACTTACTTCTTTATAGTCTTTATTTCATCCAGTTCATTTAGTCCTGACTCTGTTTTTCACTTAAGCGAGGATGAAAAGTCTCTCCATCAATTTCGCCCTCATACGGCGCCACGGTGACAGCGCCACTGCCTCATTGCAACAGCACTTTATATTATCGTTAAAGACGCCGGCGTTGTGTTTCCATTAACCCGAGCTGAAACACAGAGCTCAAACTCCTCTCTGCTCAAGTTTGTTGTCATCAGTTCCCACAAAAATATAACGCACCTGTGGACATGGAGGAAACAGTGACACCATATGCTGATTGGTGTGTGGTTTGCACTGTCACAAAAAAGGTTGTTGGTTCGAATCCCGCCTTGTTGGGTTTTCTCCTGCAGTCTGGTGACATACAGAGTGTGTTGCTGAGTCAGCCATAAGCGGCTCTTTGACAGGAACCTGCCAGGAACCAAACCACCAACTCGGAAATCCTCATATGATATGAATGAATTAATAATAACAGACAGATCATGTCGATGTGGATCAGTCATTTTTCAAACATATGAACCCTCTGAGGGTTCAAATGAAGATTATGTTATTTATCCTCGATCGACAGCAGGGAGAAGTTAATGAAAAATGACTAAAATGTCAGTTTTAATTACACATGCCTGCTAATTTGGCATTTTTTTCATTACGAAAGTTTCTGAGTCTAAATTTTTTATTTTTTATTTATATCTTTGTCATATATTTGTGATATTTTTTACTTTTAAGGAAGTTTCTTGCTCCTCTGATTTATATCCACCGATTATTATGTTATGGTTTGTGACTTTTCCCATTTCATGTCCTCCTGTTGTTGATGTGAGAAGCACTGTGGCACTAGACATGGTCAAACACACGTGGTGAGTGTGTGTGTGTGTGTGTGTGTGTGTGTGTGTGTGTGTGTGTGTGTGTGTGTGTGTGTGTGTGTGTCTTCTACCTTCTCACACACACACACACACACACACACAAACCCCCTGTCCTGTGTTCTCTGTGCTGGTCCTGGCTCCAGCTCCAATTACCTAGTGGCTACAGCAGCAGGACCCTAAATGAGTTGTAGCAGCGAGCAGACATGTCTGCGATGGTTGGCACAGTGGGAGGGGAGGAAGAGGAGCGGGAGAGAGGGAGGAGAAGAGGAGGATGAAGAGGAGGAAGGAGAGGCAGAATGCTGAGACAGAAGGATGATGAGCGATCAGAAAATAAATGACAGAAATGGACGGTGAGACAGGAAAAAAGCAGGAGGGGGGGGCAGAGGAGGTGGTCTCAGAGACTGAGACACAGGACACAGGGAGAGGAGCAGAAACAAAGAGGCGGGAGACAAAAAAGGAGAGAAGACAACGGAGGAGAGAAGAGGAAAATGTCCGCGTTCATCTGTTTGGTTTCACGTCTTTGACAGTTGATGCAGTGAAACACAGGAACGCTGAGCGGTGTGAATAGATTTCTCTCACTCGTCCAATCATTTGTTTGGTTTTTGTTTGTTTTTTTATTAAACGTGATTTGTTTCCACTCGTCCCACAGCTTCACGTTAATCTCGCAGTGCGTTTTCATCTCAGGTGTCACATGTGCGGCGTTCTGTGTGGTCGTCTTCTGCCGTCTAATGCCCCTTTTCTCATCTCGTCCCTCTTGTGTCTTTCCAGCCGGTGAGGGGAGGGAGAAGAGAAAGAGGTGATGGAGAGGAGGAGGAGACGGAGGGGAAGGAGAGCAGGCGGAATAAAGGCCAGGAGTGGGTGACAATGAAAAGAACCTGTCATTTCACACTCAGCTTAAGAAATGATCTCACTGAGCCTCGTGCACGATACAGTTTGAGTGATTTATAAGAATAACATTATTAGATTTATATAGAACGGCGCGTTAAAGGCACATTTGTATTATGGCTCTATTTTGGCAGTGGCAGGATTTTCAACAGCCTTAATAATATAAATGACTTGTGCCTGTAATAATAAGCTTAACAACGCCTGGCGAGGTCAGGACAGTTAGAATCCCAGCATCTGTCCTCTCAGGAATTTCTAATCCTCGGAAAATGACCTTTCTTCTTGTTGTTGTAAATAAATATTCTCATTACGGAACATTTTAAAGCGCAACCGAACCAAAGAAAACTTTCCCATAAGCTTCATCCCTCCAACAAAATCAGATGGGACCACGAGCTACAAACATCCATTAACGACACACAACACACTTGAGTACGCACAAAGAGGGGGTTCATAGGCCCTGGATGTCATTAGTCACAGTTACATGGGTCAGTGCAGCACACGGTGCAGCTCTGAGTACTACGTACTTAATACTACTGACAATCAGTATTTCAGTATGTGCTCCTTGTTGGGTCCCGTAAACAGATGCTCACTAAGTGTTGTGGTGATTTGTCAAGTGATTATTGTGTTTATTTTGTTTGCTGTGTTTTTATCCTCTGAACTGTGTTTTGTTTATTGTAAATTCTGTCTCTGAACAATGAGATATAAGGTTTACCTAAGT
>JAFBJQ010000176.1:509989-533412 GCA_016785345.1 Trinectes maculatus
TACAGGGGGTCCTCGTGTTACGACGGTCGCGAGATACGTTGTTTTCGTGGTTACGACACATCTCCCATGAACTTCCTGGTTTCGGCTTAAGCGGTTTGCCCCGTAAATACGTACAGACTTCCCACGGGAACGAGTTGGTGAGCGCTCTCTCTGTCTCTCAGCGCGCCTGCCGGCTCTCCAGCATCTCCACAGCACAGCTAGGCTACTTTGCGTTGTGTTTACTTATGTGAAATGGACGGCTGGCGGGGACACAGATGCGTTCGGGATCGTGGCGATACCGTAGGTTTATTCACAACACAGGGTCTACACGGTTGATATCAGAAATCTAAAGGAAATGCTCATTACACTCGCGATATCAACCCCTACAGTGACAAAAGGCAATTCACCATAGTAAACTCTTATTGTAGGGTGGTGTTATAGCGACATCTAGTGGCACAACTTAGCATCTACCTTACCTATGAATGTATGTTCCGACTTACGTCGAAATTCGGTTACGACACATTCTCAGGAACGGATCTCTGTCGTAACTCGAGGACCCCCTGTATATATATATATATATATATATATATAGTTGTTTATTTTATATATTGTTGTTTATTTTGACCCTGATAAAATAGATGGTTGAAATCATAATGTGCTGAGTGTAGATTTACAATAGTGAAGGTTATATTCATCTCGTGGTCTTCGGATAAGACTTTGTTAACTATCCATCACTCAAGGCTGAAGACATCAGGCTGTTTGCTGGGTTCCGCGTTCGGTTTGATGGTAAAACTGAGTTTTCTAACATCTCTCAAAAGGATCTTTTACCGAAACAACATTTACACTAATGCATTTATTGTTTTTTAACCTTGTTGTCCCTACAAAATATTGCTTTTATTTTCTTTTCTTTGGAATTAAATGATCTTTTCTTAATTTCACGGTCGTGTTTGATGTTTTGTTCATTTTTTGTTTCAGTTTGTCTGTCAGAATGAGACACTTTGTAACTCCTGTTTTAAAACGTGATATATTAATATTACATATCGATGTATTAAGTGAAGCTGACATATTAATTTATTGTTAAAGCACATTGTTTTGGTTGAGTAGAAACTCAGGTGGTCATGTGGCAGACAAAGAGTCAGATTTTATTTCAGTTTTTTTTTTTTTTTTTGAGCGGTTGATTGATGTTCACAGTTTTCACTGAAAGATGAATTATCATTATGTCACTTCACGGGTCACGGTGCCTTCAGAGCTGTAAACATCACGTCATCATATTGATTGTAGAGTTCTGATGTTGATTTCATTGAGGATTGTTTAACATTATTCATTTTATGTTGTGGTTTTTATCAGATGCCCCCTGCTGAACCTGTGTGTATCCAACACCAGTCCCACTTTCTGCATCACTATTCATCTCAATTTAACCATGTTCAACCCATGTGTGCCTCACTGGCTGCATGAGTGTGTGCATGTGTGTATATGTCTCTCTGTGTGTGTATGTGTGTGTGTGTGTGTGTGCGCCCGCACGCGCAGCCATCAGACACCATAGATGTATAAATCATTGGTGGAGTTTACGGCTTTTTTATTATTCATGATGAAGGCCTTTTATTGCCAGCGATATTTATCTCTTCACTATCTCCCCTGACCTGAGAGGAAAGAGAGGGAGGGAGGAGGAGGAGGAGGGAGGAGGAGAAGAGGAAGAGTGAGGGAGGGAAAAGTCAGTGTGTTTTTGTGTTTGAGGAGGTGGGAGGCTTTAGCCGCGCTGTACATAAATAAATTTGTTAAGTGGGCGGGTGTGGTTGCGTGTGTGTGTGTGTGTGTGTGTGTGTGTGTGTGTGTGCGTGTGTGTGTGTGTGTGTGTGTGTTCAGGCTCAGAAATCACACTCAGCAGTCCTTCATTTAGCTCTTTCTTCTTCTTCACACATGCATCCTCGTCTCTCTTCTTCTCCTTCCCTCTGTCGTTCCTCTACTATTCTTTTATTTCTACTATTTCTGATCCGTTCTCTCGTCTCAAACCTGCGTCATGTTATTTTCCATGAAGAAACAAAAAAACATGACGTATAGTCTGTTCCTGTTGTGACAGGGCTTTCCTCTTTCCATAGTCTTTCTTTGAAAGATTGAGATTTAAAGGGCTGTTTCGGTGTTTTCATGATTTCGTCTTATAATAATGCCAAATAAATGTATTGTTTACCACAGCACTGGGATAATGTCAGAGCTACCAATGCACACATGTGCATGTGAACATCAAATCCTAAAGTAAAGTTCAGAAGAAGAGGTCTGTGCATCGGTCCGGTTCCATCGTCCACACAGCTGCCAACGAGTCAGCAAATTTATTAAAGCATGAGAGAAACTGCTGATGCCAACTAGCAGATACAAACACATTTTCACTGCCTCACACAGACTAATGCTGCACGTCACCTCTTGACAGTGTGTGTCACTTTACTGTGCAGCTGGAATACTGCGCCTTTTATTTAGGAAATACAGACGCAAAATAAGTCGATGTGTGACGAAGATGAAGATGTGTGTTACCGCACTGATCTTATGATAGGCCACAGATATGTCTTTAACGCAGACGTGAACAGACATAAGTGGTGATACGTGCAGATTCTGGTGCTTCCTGTGAACCTGAGCAGGACCTGAGGTTTTGTTGTTGTTGTTCTATTTGGTATCCAAGTTAAAAAAAAAAAGAAAAGAAAAGAAAAAAAAGATCTGCTTCTTCTGGTCTCTCTTTAAAGTTCTTCTCTTGGGCTCTATCTGCTTTTTGATTCATTTTCAAAAAGCGACCAGCATGTAAGTAATTATTAATACAGATCTAAACCACAGCTCTGCCTGGCAGGCGTCTGCTTGGATATTCAAAGCACTACAAAATTAACCCACACAGATTCTGCTGGGTTTTAATTTCATGTGGTGAGCCCATTTTAGCTAAGTGGTCCCCAAGATACTGTCGCCTGTCTGAATCTGTCTCTCTCCATCTACATCACACACACACACACACACACACACACACACACAGTCACACACAGACACACACACACACACACAGAGTCATGTGGAAATAAAGAGGAGCACGTGTTGCAGGTCAGCCTCCCTTTCACCTCACAGGTGGCAGACACAGCTGTTATGCGCACACACACACACACAAACACACACACACACATCTATAACAACACACACACACATCTATAACATTTGGAGCACTGGGACACGTTGGGAGGTTTCACTGACAATGCTGATTTTTACATTTTGACTTTTTTATATTTTCACTGACAGTGTTGACAACTTATCCGTAATTTGACATTTATTTATTTATTCCTTTATGCTTCTGTATTCTGAAATGTGATGACTTGATCTATATTCCTGTCATATTTCCTGTCTATGTGTATTCTGCACAAAGCCAGAGCCAGAGGCTTTCAGCAGCTTTGTAGACTGACAACACAACAACACCACATCAACATGACAAAAATGACATTAAAACTAAGCAGTACAGCACAAAGGTGCAGCTGTGAGTGTATTGTTGTCACCTCGCTCTCTGTCCCTATCCCCCCTCTCTCCTCATGATACAACACAATAAACTTTAATAAAGACAATATTCTTTTGATGCATTTGTCTGGACTTCAAATAATGAAAAATATTGATTTGAAACACCTTTAAGTCGATATTACTCTCTGTCATCAGGGAGCACGACAAAAGAGGAACCTATTGTCAGGTTGTCATTGTGAAGCTTACAGCACCATCTAGTGGCTGAGGGCAGCAACTTTGTTTACTTGGCTTCTGTTAAGAAATGTATGTACAGTACTGTATATATAGATGTGTATATATAGTATACATTACTATCAAGCTGTTTAGCAATGGGTGTTTATTGGAAGTGGTGACTTTCAGTTTCAGTTCATTGTTTTATGTCCATAAAGGAAAATTAAGAGAGAGAGAGAACTGAGAGAATGAGAGAATGTTCAAAGTCATGGATAGATTCGGCACATTGGTTGCGCCCAACACATAATATTGATGTATTGTAGTATGTGTGTGAGTTTGTCAGTGTTTGTGCATCTGTGTGTGGATTCATCTAATTTTGGAATCCAGCCATTAACATGTGTCTCCGCTGGAGCTGTGAAATGATGCTGTGATACCCATGGCCCTTGATGCCTCAAGGGACATTAGTGAATCAGACACAACAGGACTGGCAATAGTTTACGATGATTTGTATAAAGTTAAAAATGTCCAACGGTATGTAAATAGGGAAGAAATTCTGCCAAAAATAAACCAAGGACATTCTAATTAGAGGTGGAAGAGGAAATTCTGTATTTACCAGGTTTGTAAGTGCAGGTGCAAATCTTTGTTGTACTTTCTAAGAATCCTGTTTTTTATTTTTTAATCAATTACTGAAAATATGTGTGCGATGTTTTTTTTTTTGAAATGTGAACAATCAGCTCTCCTCTGGTAGGAACTTTATAATTTAAATTATAGTTAAAGATTTACATAACAAATTTTTATTCTGCGAATTAATGTCGCAAAAGCACGGGTTAATCCGCACATTAAATATCTGATAACAATCTGCGGACATGCCTTTGGACTCGCCGTGAGGAGCTGTCGTCTTTTGATGACGTTATCACTGGGACTTTCCGCATACGTCACTCGGGGCTTCCGAGTTATTAAGCTAGCATAAGTGTTCATGTCGCCAGACACCGTAAACGTCGTGTCTTTGATTCGGATTTCACAACAAAAGAGACCATGAATACGCAAATGGTCCCGAAAGTTTCCGAAAGGTCTGAATATTAACACGTCGTCGTCAGGAGCGACGGTCAGAGCGAGAGGCGGAATGTCAACAACGCGGCCCCTGCTCGGGATGAGACGAGTCACCGAGCTAACGTGCCCGGAGCAGCCGAGCGCCAGGCTCCCTGCGTCGGCCGGCAAGCAGCAGCAGGAGCCGGCCACTGTGGACGAGTTCACCGTCCCGGAGGACAAGGAAGCCGAACTGAAATGTGCCAGACCTCGGGTGGAGCAGGTCTTTAAAGTGGCGTTCACCATTATCGGACTGTTGGACCACACCGGACAGCCGCACGGCAGCAAAACATCACGCCAGATATGGCTGCAGCTGAGAGGCAACAGGGACGACGTCTCCAAGGCTAAGGTGAGTGAGGATCTCCTGTGTGGTGTCTGCTCTTTCCTCCACACAGACCCACACTGTCTCACATGGTTCTCTTAGTTTGATTTAAGCCACCATGATGCCTGCTGCCGCCCACTGTCAGGCTCTGTGGCCGGTGAACAGGTGAACCTCTCTCTCATAAACACGTAACATCATTGACATGTTGATTATTTTGCTTGTCGATAAAGGCTTCGCTACAAAGATTACAACTGTGTTGTAGTTACTGTTTCTGAGAGATGTAAACACGACATGTATCTGTCTGTCTTAGACACAACATCACCCACTCACAGTTTACAGCAGACATTTGTGTAAGCAACAGTCGTCATAACCTTCCCAAAGTATCAACACACATTTCACACTGTTGTGTCTCGTCATAAATGCCATGACATTTCATCTGGTTGGTTTTGAGACTGGACTCTGGCTGGTATTTTTTTTATCTAGATTTGTTTGCTGTTTGTTTTTTCACTCTCTGTGTGTGTGTGTGTCTGTGTGTATGAGTGGGAGAGAGAGATTTTATATGTGTGTGTATATTTAGGTGTATCTCTATATTTGTCAATGTCGCTGATGTCCAGATTTAAACTTCATTTGAAAATGTATGTATTGAAATTCATACAAACACTTTTATTAAAATCCTCATATCACACTAGCTATTAAGCAATGGGCTAGTATCAGCTGCTCAACTCTTGCTAAACATTTTTTGATTAGAAGGAAGAATCAAATTTTTGTACGTTTAACACATTGCAGATTTTTTTTAAACTAATGAGGCGCTACTGTGAGAACTACAGGCTTTTGTGTTTGGTGTTTTTGTGCGTTAGATATGACATCCAAATTTGTGTAACAATGTGGCAGAACACCTGGATAAACATCTCTCAGTGTGAGTGAGTCACATCATCTGATACCAAAGACGAAGTGAAACGCAGCTGTAAATAGCAGTCGAACACATAATTTGCTCAGTCATGCAGAAACAGTTGTCAATATCTTAAGATTCAGTGTGATTTTCCATAAAAGAAAATCTTTGTGTCATGAGCCTCGATGAAACCGAGAATGTGATGTGGTAAAGGTCACTGTCAGTCTGTTCAGCTCACGTGGTGGTGTTCTCATGTGAAAAGTTGGTTTTATTTGTTTGGTTTTAAAATATCCACCTCTGTGTATTTTGCCTTCATCTCTTTACAGTAAACTTGATTGGGATTTTATCAGTTGTGCTTACTAAAGTGGAAATAAATGACCTTTTATCGTCAATGACAAAAAAACGTTCCCAATTCTGGATAAACCCCGGATGTTACTGTCTTTTCATTTCATAGGGACTCTTTCTTCGGTAGAAAGTACTAAGGGTAGTATATTTTTGTTCTCCTTCCCTTTTATTTCAGAGGTTAGCGTGGGTCTTCCAGCACATGAGGTGAGGTCACAGGCCTAAATTTAGGTTTACTTAAATAAAAGTTGCTTTAAAGAGGCATGTGACATAGCCAATGTTGGGTTAACTTGCTTTCAGTCATGCTACTCAAGACGTTTATCAGGTCATAGACATATATAAGTACTTACTGAGAGGCTTTAACCTTGTGAACAACGTCATACGTATTCATACAGTGCTTAAGCCTATTTAAAACCAGTATCCATTTTTACTTTCATTTCTAGTCATTGAAAACCTATTACGTAGATGCAAGGTTTTCTCATCCACGTGTTTCTAGATTTCAAGACAGACTGGAAATCGCACCTAACTTAATTGTTTGCTTCAGTTTAAAAGCCACACCCAAATATTTGTAATCAGTCTCAAGGTTGATATCCTGTAATCTCCTTCCCCGACACCAAACAAGATATGTATAAAATACATGCAAACCCACCATGGTGTCACCGGGGCATCCGCGAGCATAAACAAGGAAGTGGATTGCCATGCCAGTAGTTAAAGCCAGGGACGGAGTGGCCATCTTGCATACCGGGCAAACGTGCTATTTGGGCCGACAGTCTTGACACTTTTTTTAAACCACTCATGTACAGAACTGACCTCTCTTTGCAAAGAAATAAAACCTTGCTTTATGTTATGTCAGAAGTCTGTCAGAAGTTTCTATTTTGTTATTCATCGGCAACAGAGAAATTCCACAACATATCCATTCTTCTTATTTTAACTTTAGCTTTGTCATTGTTGAGTTATTTTACATTCCTAGCAATAATTTCTCTTCTTTTCGTCACATGTGGATTGTGACACATATGCCACACCCACCTTCTGCTGATTCATTGAAATTTCCTATGAGGAATTTCCTTTCAACAATGACAAGCGTGTAGTTTCAGCACATGTCTGCTTTACTGCTCTACGCTGAGGTTTGTTGTGTGTGCTTCTGGACTAAGATCACATACAAGCACTACATTGACAGATCAGCCACATTTAAACTGTTAACATGGTTCTGCCTATTCATAGTTGTAATATGTCAGCCTTGGATGGGGATAAACAGACAACAAAACTGTGCTGTCCCGTTGTTGCCCTTTCCAGATTTGCAGAACTGGGGTCTTAGTAAAAAAACTCTCACATTTAAATGATCATGCGCAGGTTTTGTGGTTTGTGGTCAGACGATCGATGATTTCACTGGGTCCAGCCATGTGATGCACCAGTGTTCAATGGCATCAGTAATGTGGATGTGTCACTGTCAAGCACTGACTGTTGTTATTGATGTTTCCTTTCCTATATTCTTTGGAAATTAATCCTCCATAAGCTGTTCCTGCACTTCTTTCTGGCTACAATAACACATGCAGGAAGTTTGAAGAAAAAAGACCAACATTGTTTGGTTACAGTTATATTAGCTAATGTATTTACTTTTTGGCCACAACCATTTTTTTACTGCTTTGTTTCACAAGGTGCGTGAAACAGTGCAGTCATGTACAGTAATTATAACTGTCCTAGCTAGTGATGCTGTTGTTATCACATTCTCTTTGTGATGCAGGAATACGTGAGAGGACTCTGTGACCCTGAACTACAGAAAGAGGAGCGCTACCCAGTGGACATGCACTGTATCTTTGCTGGCGCCAGGGGCCTTTTCCTTGACAGACTCATACGGGACACTAGTGCTGAGGTTCAGGTCCCGGAGCCGGGACGTCTGCGACTGTTGGGCCAGGCCGAGCCTGTCGTGATGGCCCAGAGCAGAGTTCAGCAGTTTGTAGCACTATTCCAGGTAGATAATAATATGTCACCACATACAGTTTTAATAAACAGTCCTGATAAAAGGAATACGATTTTTCACGTCAAGTGATTGGGCTGTTGAGGCACCTTCACTCTTCAGCTTTCTGTACATCTGAACTTGTGTTGTGAATCGAGCAGTCGGAGAAGGCCTCACTTTAGCTTCCTATGTGCCACTAAAAATAAGTACTTTAATTGGGAAGAGTTTGAAATTGTGTTGACAATTTTTGACAATTGTTGACAATCTTTATAGGGGATTTTATAAATTACTAGCAATATTGTTTGATAATGAACCAAGTCAGTACACAAACCCTGTCTCTGTCTGTGTTTGTGTTGTGTCCAGGAGAAGAGAAGTCTACCGAGTGACAGAGAGCCAGCAGTGAAACGAGCGTTCAAGTCCTTCGTGGAGGAAAGGGATGATAAGTACACGATGGAACTTCTGCTGCTTCCCAGTGCCCTGAAAGAAGAGTTACTGGGACTGGCTCACAGCCCCACGAGTACAAACACATCTGCACTGGTTAGTTTGACTTTTTCAGCATCTTGCTAGTGTTGATCACAGTATTTGAGCAAAGCGTTGGAGTTTAAGGGGATCTGTGGTTTCCTGACTGAGGTGATAGACATTTTGCTTCCTCTTCCACTTCCAGCTCAACCAGACTCCAGAGGTCGACCAGGACCGCTCACAGAGCAGCACCCCGGTGACTGAGCTGTCCAACCGCATCCTGGACACAAGCTTTGAAGAGAAAGGCACAGGGGTGGGATCTGTTGTTGGAGGCAGTAAAGCGGGAGGGTTAGGTTTAGGTCACGAGGCCATCCTGCTCAACGGCACTCGGCCATCACACAAGCGGCGCTCATCTGAGAGCGAGACTCGGGACACAAAGAGACAGTACTCTCTGGAGCGGAGGGATGAGTCGCCAGAGAGAGCGAGGGAGCGGGAGAGACAGAGGGACAAAGAGGGTCGGGCTGGTGGTAGCAGTTGTAGATCCAAAACGCCCTCCGCTTCATCATCCCTCTCCACTTCATCTAAAGCAAACACCGTCGGTCCGATCCCACTGGACTCCAGCGAAGGCATCTCAGATGAGGGAGAGGCAGTCAGCCCAGAAACCAACCTCCGCTGCTTGGTCAATTTTTTCAGGTAATGGCCGTAACAGCTCAAAGCCTTTGCAGATGAGTCTGTCAGTGCTATATTAGGATTATTAGATCATTATTCTTGAACTGACGTATGTAGGTGATGTATGTTAGGTTCTCCATGAGTTAATTCTGTGGTCTGATTCATTCATTTGTCCTTACTGAAAGAAATGTGAGAATAGCTTCAAAACAAAACACTTCTCATAACTGCCAAAAAACAATTTTCCTCAGGACCATGGGTTACAAGCAGGAAGTGGTGGAGCGTGTTGTCACGGAGACAGGGCAGACTGAAGATACTTTCCTCGTCCTGGAGAAGATCGTCGAGGAAACCAAGCGTTGTGAAGAGGGGTCAAAAGGAGGCGAAAAAGAAAAACGAGTGAACTCTATGCACTCTACGGACACGCCCTCCTCTTCATCATCCTCCACTTCGACAGTCTCTTGTCTCAAAGAGAAAGAGCGCGAGCTGAGCAGAGCGTTGGTCGGCCCAGGCAGGTCGAAAGAGAACATTAAGCCCAAGCAGCAAGGAGGCAGTAGCAATGGGTTGGGCCACCGGAGGCAGTGTAGCAGCAGCGAGACGAGCACTCAGCAGGTATTTCTCGTCTTACAAAAGCTTTGAGATGACATCCCTTTTCTGTCTTTTGCTTTGAGACAACAAATCAGCTATTTAGATAGTGAGAGTGAAACGGGGGAAATGGCAAAAGTCTACTACTGTCAGGTACCTTGATTTATTTGAAGGTTTGAAATCATAGATGAGATCATCTGGACATAGATTGAGTGTCTTGTCTATAGGTTGTCGATTGTTTCTCTTAATATATTTTTATTTCAATATTGAAAATTGCATCTCACTTGTCACCTAATTTAGTGATTGTAATCCTAAAATTTCATTTTAGGCGATCACTATTAAGAGGAGCTCAAGTGCTCAAGGAGGAGCAGGAAACTACGAGGTCATTACTATTGACGACGATGATGATGTCATCTTCACGGAAACTAAAACAGCAGATAGTACTCTGTCCCGGATGACACATGTTGAGACCCAAACTGGATCTAGAACCGACTACCTGGCGCGTGGAGGGGGCGGTGCCTCACAGAGAGACTACATGTCCAGGGGCGGGACACAGACTTTAGGAGGATCAGTTAAAGTAGAGACTGTGACAGCATTGCGCAGCACGCCCCACTGGCTGACTGCCACCACCTCACCTTTGGCTTCGACTCCCAGTGTAGGTATTAACCCAAAGACAAATAGTCAGCACAAAAATGGCAGGCAAGAATCACTGTATTAAAAATAGATTTCCTCTTATTTGTGTTTTTTCACTGGAACAGTGCTGAAAGTGCAGAAATTGGTAAATAGAGGTTTGAATTCTGTTATACACATAAAGGGAACTAAAATCCTTTTGTAAAGGCATATATTTGTCAAAAGCTCTACAATGTTCTCTTAGACACATGTGCTCTTAGACACACTTTGTTTGAAGTCACTTATTTGACTTTCTGTTAATTGACAGCATTTCTCCTTCTTTCCTTCTCAGTCAGCTCAGTCCATCAACCGGCCCTCGTCCTATCAGACTATTGGCCACACGGGTTTTCATGGGGGTGCAGCTAGGACTCCTCCATCAAACGAACCACCGGCACCACCAGTGACTGGTTTGGCCCGTTTCCATCAGTCACTGAAGACTCCCTATACGCTGAAGCTGCCGAATGAGCCAGGACGTCCAGAGCTCAGACACATCATCATAGATGGCAGCAACGTGGCTATGGCGTAAGTCTGCATGAGCTTTGACCCACACATATGCACAGACCGATGAGGTCAGACACCTCCCGCTGGCATAAATCTCAATACAAAGCAGGTACACACCAAGGAAATTTAACAATGAACTGAATTTAAAAAATGGTTAAAGGTCAAGGTCCCTGTCACATTTCTAGGCCATGATTAGGCTATAATTAGATAAAATTATGGGCTGCATTTCATATTCAAAAAATTAAATGTCAGCTTCACTGTGGCTTTATAATGTTCTGCAAAAACACGGTTCTGGTTATTATTCAACACATAAACTCAGGATCAAAAGAGCAGATTGTGATCATGTTTGCTTAAACGTGCCTTGTTAGGCAGAGAAGGATTTATACAACTGCGAGGTGGCTATTGTTGGTTCTCGTAATGTTTCTAATCAATTAAAACAAATAGAATAAAAAATACCAAAAGAGACAACTATTCCACCCCCATCCAATCTGGTCGTTACTGACATGATTCTAGTTTTTAAGAACATTTTTAGGTGGATCAACCATCTGTTCTCTCGAAAATAGCGAAAAAACAAAAAGTCAAAGTCAACATTGTTCTGACTCAGCGCTTCTTACCGTTATGATGGTAAAGGCAGACGTAGCTCCTGTGATGATAATTAGGAGAGTTTGTGTTTCAGTGGTGTCATTTCCCACACCTGTAGCACACACATCACGTTTTTTGTTATTATCTGTGAAGCGTCATCCTTCCCATCAATACTGAAATCATCAGTATAGAGACAAGTGCACGCGCGGGCACGCACACACACACACACACAAACACACACACAGTGTGACACTTAAACTGCGGTGCACAGCTACAACCCTTATTGTGTAGGTGTACCAAAACCTAGCCCTCACATTCTCTTTCACATTCTCCCTCGCATAGTGCTGTTACTCATCACCTGTGTGTGTGTGTGTGTGCGTGTGTGTGTGTGTGTGTGTGTGTGTGTGATATTGATACACGGGGTGGGTGGTGGGGGTGTTTTTCAGAAGGACCTTTTCTAGTAAAAACCTCTTTTTGTAGTTTCTGTATTACCCAGAGTTTGCGTAACCAGGGACAGAACATCCCAAGGGTTTGTGTTTAGCACAGCACGGATCAAAGCATCGGTTTTGCTTTCTAAATAAATCAAAAGAAAATACCATACAAATACAATCCAAACAAAATGCTGTGTAAGCCAGTGGGAAGAGAGATGCTGGCTGAACACCAGCAGCTCATACTGTATAGTGCGTCCAGACCAGGTGAGATAGATCTCCTCAGAACAGGTTCTTGTCGGGAGCGTCCCTCTTAGAGAGGGTCATGACACTGTGGGTCGTGCCGAGAAGATGTCATCACAGTTTTCACTCTGGATGACTTTACCTTGACCTCTCACTTTTGTAACTACTTCCTTTGACATTCTGTGCCACCAACACCCACGCGACTACCCTTTACCAGAAGTGTGCTGAAACAGAAAGGCACAGGGTCACTTCTGGCTCAACTTGTGTCATAGTGGATGAACTACTGTTTTTTTTTGGAAAGCTTTTATCATTGTTGCATTAATTTCGGTAACGTAGGGAGACATACAGTTTTGTTGTTATGATATGTAAAGTTATTCTGATGAGCTCCTCAACGTTTTTCCCCCCTTCAGGTTGCTCTCCAGGTTTCCACGGTGATTATTTTACTAGTTGCGTAATCTCTTCCTGCTGTGGTTTCATTCATCACTTTCTCTTTCAACAGTCACTGGAACTTCCCACTGAGTTTGTGTTGCGGCACTGACCCACAGGCACAGAAAGATTTATTCTGTAGTGCGTTACGTGTGCATATGTGCATGTTCTTGACTGTGTTGTTTTTCTATGATGATAAAAGATGAACTATGGGGTAATATTAATAATGACGTTGTTAGCCCTTTAGTTTAGATCGATTAGATCAATAATATATGACATCATTTGCTAAATGGTTTGCATAACACAACTGTGTAATAATAAGCAGCCACCAAAGCTGTTATCTGTGCAGGCATCTCTACTTTACCACAGTTCATGTCAGGCCAGATTGCTGAACAGTATAATCACATAGGGAAATAACCAGCACTGATGTAACTGATAGAAAATCACAAGATGAGGAAGAAGTTAATAAGTAGTTTTCCAACAGTGAAAATCCTTAAGCATTAGTCGGATGCTTCAGTTACATCTCGATGTTCAGTGTTAATTATTTGATCTTTTAGTCTTAAGATTGTTCCATCACAATGAAAATGTGAAACCTGCACAGACACAGAAACAGGAAGTTCTGACAGCTAATCCTAACAATGATCCTATGTATTGCAGCTGTAATTTCAGACTGTTGTTCAAAATTAACCTTTTTAAAATTAGATTCCTCTAAAGTAAAACAGGTAGTGCGACTTTTATTGTATAGAAGGCTGCTATGTTGACAGTCAGTGACTGAGTGTCCTCTATAAGGTGCACTTGAGACCATCAAATGCGCTGATTAAATTAATGTTCATAAATAAAAATGGGTTTTTAAAATCACTGGGGTAGCAGTCATATAGGTTTGCGGTTTGTAGCAGCAGCAGCAGCAGCTTCCTGCTTGGCGAGTCTCGCTGATGTGGATCTGATGGAGTTTTCTGTTTGTGCTGTTTTGTGGTTTTCTACCATAGCTACCCATTTGTTTGCACGACAGCTGTCTGACGTGTGCGTACACGCTGTTCACGTCAGTGTCAACAATCTGGGTCAGCTGATGGTGGGATGTGCAGCGTGCATATGCGTGTTTGCTTATTGTTTTTTGTGAGGTTTGTTGTTACCTCCATTGTCACGGAGACCTTTGACAGACAAGTTCAGGGACCTGGTGGTATCATTATGATTTGCCAAATTCCACTTTTTCTCCCATAATTTTGCTTTTCTTAATTGAGTGTCAGAATATGAAATGCACGTGCTATTAATAGCACCTCAAGAATATTATGACACATCTAGCAGACACATCTAGCAAATAATAAAGGTTCCAATTCACGTTATGACCTTAATATAACTGATAATCTCAACAGAGACTTTCCTGTGTTTACTCGCTGTAATCAGCTGATCGTCTCCCTGCAGAAGAGTCACCACAGAAACACAGTTAGTGGGTAGACGTACGGTGATATTTGTTTGGCAGGGAGCAGTCAGATTACAATGTCAGTGTAGTTGTAGAAGAATAAAAATTGATCAGCTACAGCTGATTATCTACTGCTGGTGAGTAGATAATTCTCCACATCCATCAGCCACAACTTAGAAACCAGTAACTGTAACTACGAAACTAACTACTAAAAGTTGAATCTGAGCCAAAGTGGAACACGCAACACAAAGGTAGCTGGTAATAAATCTAATCGATTGAACCGTTTCAGTTGAGGACAAATCTTTTTCTTTTTACAACGTGTTTCCTGTTAAAATCCTTGGCTCTCAGTGGTTCAGACAAAACACCACTGAGTATTTTTTCATTTTGTCTATAAGGTCCACTGTTTCACGCTGTTCCTTATTGTCTCCAGTCACGGCCTTCATCGGTTCTTCTCCTGTCGAGGCATAGCACTGGCAGTGGACACCTTCTGGAGACGGGGCCACAGGGAGATCACGGTGTTTGTCCCCCAGTGGCGTCAAAAGAGGGACCGACTCACAACAGGTAAACACACTGCAGGTGCTCATTCACAAAGTGGTTGTTGTGTTCTGGCCTTCCCACATTGGTCTCACATTTAATTCCAGAGCAACACTTTCTGAACCAGCTCGAGGACCTGAGGCTGCTCTCCTTCACTCCCTCCAGAGAGGTCTGTGGCCAGAGGATCTCCTCACACGATGACAGGTACACACAGTCATATACCTCTAGTCACATCTGTTGTAGAAATGATGAGGTCGTAGATGTGAGATGTTGACCACACGCAGAGAGACAGGGAGCCAGGATGTCTCAGGTTGAAGATCAGCTTTACTGAGCCAACCTTACTCTGCACCACAGTCAGTTCTACCGTCTCTCACACCGTTTGGAAATATATGGGTTTCTGGAGGACACTATACATAGATTAGGGCTTTGCAGGTTGACAGTTTGGAGACAGTGTGTCTATTGTTATTGAACTAGCTATCTAGCCTTTAACCTTGAAAAGAAGCAGAGCATGCTGACCCATCTGCACTGGTCAAGTAAGATAGAGGAGGACATAAGGGAGAGCGGCAGGGAGACATAGGTGATGCCCTGGTGTGACCTTCAGGACAATTTGGGATGGTGTGGGCTAACAAGTGAAAGGTCCACAAGAGGAACATAATTTTCTCTCACAACATAGGAGAAATTCAGTCACTGGGTTCGGGTTAGTTGTTTGTCATCATCATCTAATATACAATATAAATATCTTGCGCTGTGTCTTCTCCACTCACCCAACTACAGTTGCATTGTATTTTCATAAATATATAATGTGAGCGCATTAACTAGAGGACAGACTTAATTGATGTTTAGTTAAATAAAAGTTGTATATTTTGATTTAAATTCTGAAATATATATATATATATATAATTTTAGATATATATGTGTGTGTGTGTGTGTGTGTGAATTTTAAATACAAATCGTTTTTTTCGCCATCCATCTCATGCTGACTCAGCACATTAGACGTCTCTGGTGGATTCCCAACCATGGACTGTGGAACAATCCTCTGACCTTTGAACACAGGAAACTCCTGCGTGTCTGATCCACACACACTTTTCTTTTTATGTCGCTCTCTCTCTTTGTGTCAGGTTTCTGCTCCACCTCGCAGAAAAAACTGATGGGATCATTGTAACCAATGACAACCTGAGGGACTTTGTTGACACCTCGGACACCTGGCGCAGGATCATTCAAGAAAGGTGATTGTGTGTTTTGTATCCACAGCTTAATTAGTCACCATCTTTATGGGCCATTACACAAGATGATACTGTACTGGAAAGTCCATGATACTGGAAAGTCCACTAATTCCGTATGCCAGGTATATCAAAGTGTCAAAAAGGACAAATGATTTAATATTAACAAGGAAAAACTGAATATGAAGTTTCTGATTTCTAACATTATAATCATAAGAAAAATATTTAAACCTAGTGGTCAGTCAATCTATAAAAACATATTATCATTTTTAATAAAACAAAATAAAATTAATTTAAAAAATTCACACTGACATTTTTGAGAATTTAATATTACTAGGACAATTAAATCCACTTACTAGAGGGTTATTTATCAAAATTCAGTTTTAACTATTACAAACAAATTCTTATGAAAATGGTTTGTGGAAAATCTTCGTCATCCTGATCATAAAAAGAAAAAAATGGAACATTTTCTTAAAACGCTTTCTTGAGTTAAAAACAAAATCTACTCATACACAGTCAGCATGCAATAGTCTTCACCACCAGAGGCTGCGCTAAAGTGTAAGGAGACTGCAGTTGTTTTCAGTGGGACTGCGTCGCCCTCTGTTGGTTGTTGCACATCTCCAGCATTTCAAACGTAAAAACTTTCCATTTGTTTGACAGGTTGCTTCAGTTTACCTTTGTAGAGGACCACTTCATGATCCCTGATGACCCTCTGGGGAAAAAGGGACCTCACCTGGACGCTTTCCTGCGTAAAGACATCAGGTGTGTGTGAGGGTGCAGAAAGAACCATTCATTTCTGACCTTTTTAAAGGTTGTAATCACACTTTGCTGTAAACTGTCTATTGTGTGACTATGTGACTTCCTTATCATCAGGAGAATTGCAGTCACTCCTCCCCCTCTGAGACCACCAGACTTCCGACCGTCGTGCCAGCAACAGCCACTTTACGTCCAGGCCGTCCACTCAGCTCCACGGACCCCAGCCTCCACGCCAAGACCCCCACCCTCCCTGATGCCCCACCCCACAGTGCACTGGCCCCACTCGGGTCCCCCTGAATGGCACCCACCACGCCGTTCTCCCTCGCCTTCCCCCTCGCCTCCCCCCCAGCGTTCTCCGGGAGAGACATCGGAGCTAAAGAGAAAGCTGTACGACATCTTCCCTGACCAGAAACAGCGGATTGACCGCATCCTCTGTGACAACCCATACATGAGAGACCTGAACGCCCTGTCGGGGCTGCTGCTGGGATAAATAACTCAGAATCAGCAGACACCAGAACACACAAACACACATATATGTAGACACACACACACACATCAGCATAAATATAATTTATTTTGCCGTCTCTTCCAGCCTGGAGGACAGTGAAAGTTTTTTTTTAATTCTTGTTTTACAATGAGACTAATTATCAAACTAGCGACTACTGGCAATTTTTTTTTTATCTTGGCAGGTGGGAACTTTTCCCCCATTGCTTTCAGATCGATAGAGGAGAACAACACTGGCATCTACAGTATCAAAGGTGTTGAATTGCTATAGCTGTCAAGCAGCAAGGTAAATATCATTCGGATAGTAGTGACTCATCGCAGGCCCAGAGTCCAGAAGTTCCATGAATGTGGATCTAACTGGGAGATCATGTTTTGGACCAAACAGCTGTCAACTGGTCTCTTGGTACAGCAGCTGCAGCTCTGCACATAATGGGCTTTTTCTCCAAAACCTTGTTCATCATCAGAATTTAAACACAGCTTTTTTTTTTCTTAAAAAGATTAGTGGCACTGGCTGGTGTTTGCATGTTTTCACAGTTACAAGATATTGACTTACACAAACGCTTGTAATGTTCTGTAGCAGAAATACTCCACAGGTGGGCAGATGCAGGGTATTAAAGTTGACAGCGGTGAACCACTTCAGCTGTCTACCAGCATCTGCAAGGAAATTCATTTTCCTTGACAATCCAGTCTTGGGATCAGTTTTATGATTTTTCAGGTTAGTGAGATCATTGGTTTTACTCTCGAGCAGGTAACATTGTTCATCCTGAACAGAAATGTCTTAAGGCCATAGTATGACATCAGACAATTTAAATTGAAAAAGAAGAAATATTTCATTTCACCTTACTTACAAAAACACTTTCAGACAAAGACTTTGGATTTATATGGATGGCCAGTCATATGTTGCAAGAATATGGCATTACGAGACACTGTGTTAATATTCGTCAGTTCGAGAATCACCACGTTGACAAAGGCCCCCGAAAACCCCTGAAACCTCATGTTTGAAGTTGCTTCCTGAATAAACTGTCACTGAATGTGGCTCCAGCAGGAGTTTGTTACATGGTGACGTTTGATCCAGAATTAGGTGTTTCAGTTCGATACACTATAAACAGTGTTTTCAGGAGAATACAGTTACTAAATACAATTTTGTTCTGAGATACTTTGTAAGTTATCAGCCTTGGCCTTCACTTAATCATCTGGCCGTGGTTGGAAACAAACACTACAAGAGCTTGGCTTTAACTATAATTGATCGAGTGCAATGGCCCACTTGAATTTAAAAACACACACCTTATGTTTTCACTGATTAAAAAAAAAACTTGCTGAGGCCACATATTTTATTGAAATTACTTTTGTAATTAGTGTTAAATAGCTGAATTTATTGCACTGAAGGTAAATAATAAAATAGTCAAGGTTTCATTGACATATCTTCGGAAGGCTTGTTGTGTTTTTTTACCCTCATACATCAGAAGAATGTGGTCTGCAGCTTGCATATTTAATGTGCATCTTAGTTTTGTAATTTATCTACTTCCTTTATCTCCTTGTAAGAAAGAATCTGCACAAAATCTTTACAGTATGGAAAAAGAGTTTAGTTTGGATTGCTATGTTGTTGTAAGGATCACTGAAGGACTTTTATTCTCTTCTGTTGTATCATAATTATTTTTGGTGTATATTGATTGATATCTTTTTGTAAATACCAGCAATTTTTGGCTACAGTGCACATATGGGTCTATGTATGTGGGATAAAGGACTAAATAAAACGCAGCAGGCCCGTCACCTCGTTCAGTGCTTATTGTTTTTCCCATTGTGTTTCAGTTTTCTTTTTTTTTCAAATCGGTTTTTCAGGGGAAACATTACAAAATAGGCAAAATATTTTTATATAAAATATTACATTGAACACATACATGTTTGAGAATTGAATCAGGTGCGTAGATTTATAGAACTAATCCCCGTGAGTTTCATTCTCCAGCCAGTTATCTGAGTTGAGCCATGTAAGCCTTAGTAAAAACTTGTTTGTTTATTTGTTTGCACGTGTTAAACAAGCTGTAAGATGCTACTTTTGAATTCAGCGATTTTGCAGGAAGGATTTGTTATTCTCAGATTGTCAGGGTCGCTGTTTAATTGATGTTACAATCTTAACACTAAATTAGTCTGAACTGTCTTTTTGCCTTAGCCTCCTATTTAAATCACCACTATGTAGTTTTGCTCTGCGGCAGCGCCGTCTGTAGGCAAAAGTGGTAATTAGTTGGAAGTAGGTTTTCGTGCATGTAAACAAAATCTGTCAGTGTTTTGAATCAGACTAAGTCTGATCAAAATCAGACTATGTCGTGCCCCATTCTTTGCCCATCACAGGCTTCAGGAACTGGAAGTGCTAACAAATACACCAAAACTCATTTTAAAAGTTTCCTGACTGAATTACACATGAACTTGCTGAGCCTCACTGATGCAGTTTGAGCTGCTGATTACTATTTGCAGAGCAATAAATTTTTAATAAATAGAATTATATGATGAGCTATATTATTCTAAATTGTGGTATAATTGTGTTTACTGGGTGAAATAAGTCCCTTAAACACTAGGAGTCAGTATAACGTTGTTATTATGGATAAACTTGTTTACACAGTTTAAACATAAAAATTTGCTGAAGTTTAAAACTTTTGACATCACCAGTTATCATGCATACAACATCTGTGACCACACATTTGACAAAACAGTGTATGAAAATAGCTGATTGTATGATACTGAAATAACAGGCAACATCACCCCACTAAAACCATGCTCCTGCAGGCGTTTGTAAATTACATGTCTCTTCGTGCTGTTCTCCACTGCAAGAGAAAACAGGGATGGATCATCTCAACATATAAATCAACCAATATAAGCAACAACACAGCACATGTTATTAATTATGCATGAGTCCTGAGTGTGACAAAAACAAAAGAAACAGGGATCACACAGGTCAAAAATGTGACTAATTGCAAATCAATTTAATTTATAAATTTGATTATATTTACAAACACTATGAAACACTAAGCCTGTGTAAACATGAGGACTTATCAGATGCCAAAAAAAATGAGTGTAGCCAGAATGAAACTTGATATTGTTCTTCTTGATACTGGATATGGAAGGATTTTAAGGAGGAGGAGGACCCATAGGTTCAGAGGATCACACACATGTATGAAGTTACATAAGGAGCTCGCTCCTCACAATGACTTTGCCTTCATGCAAATGTGAGTGGCTTAGGCAGATCAGATCCTGAGCTCCTGTGGACATGCAAATTTTTTTTTTCTGTCCAAATAATTTCCTGACTTAATAGAAACACACACACACACACATACTTGCACCCTAATCGGCTTCAGACATAAAAAATAATGCGTAAAAAAACAAGAATTTAAAAAAGCAAGATGGAACCCAAAAGAAAATCCATCCTGTTGCTTCACATTTTCATCCTGTTCTCCATCAAATCTTTTTTTATTTAGGCCCAAGACCCCAGACACACAAGCACTAACACATATCAGGTACGAGATTACATAAGCATTGTGCTTTTTGCAACCTGGACCCCATTATGCAAATGCATGTGGCTTGTGTTTCAGGCAAAATGACTTGCCAGCAACCGCCTGTGTGTGTGTGTGTGTGTGTCTACACATTATTCCTCGACTGCAGTGGAAAGTACTCGCTGGATTCATGCACACGTCTGCTTTGGCCAAACAACAGCTCGAGGAGAATTCCCGACAGGCCAGGTCTAATTTGGAACACATTGGCCCTCTTGTTGCAATGAGTCCTTTGCAGGCAACGTGTATGGTTTCTCCACAGGTTTGCCAGTTTCACATGAGGTTCTGACCCAAAGGTTGAGAAACAAAATATTGCTGCGTCCAAATCCATTTCTAGCATTGGACATTTGGCCAACTCAGCACTCTTACAACAGCTGGTTTCATAGTTTCTATATCTTAATACATATGTAATGTCAAACTTTTCAATTTTATTCTCCACCATGTGACACTGACTATTATTATGAACAATACTGCTATGTCAGTGAGTGGGAGAGTGGTCTCAGTCCTTTACGTATAACTGTAAATACTTACCGCCTTGTGTCAGCCATGATGAATTCTGATCAGGTCATGTGACGTAGATGCGAGGCACCAGACGAGGCTATCGATTAAAGATAATCAGACTTAATTTCCTATGAAATCCAAAATCGTATCTGTGCCATTCTCTCCCCGCTATTTCTGAGTCAGACTCTATTCTTAATTTGCTTTCGTGTAGCTCTGTGGTCCTGTGTGTGTGTGTGTGTGTGTGTGTGTGTGTGTCATGCACAACCCTGTAGTTATGGTTATGAAGACACAGGCAGTGCTGTTTTGTGCTGCAGCTGTGCGTTGACCACTGCCCATAGCCCATATTTTAACTGCTGGATTTCATGATTGCATGATTACATTCATCCACAGTGGAGTTATCCGGTGGCCAGAGATGCTGGTGAGAGGAAATGCATGACATTATACAAGGTGACACCGTGTCTCCACAAGCTTCACAGTTCAAAGACGCAACACAACTCCACTCTTACTGTGTTTGTCATCCTGTGGGAGACCGTGACATGGAAAAAGCAATGTTGTGGCCTGCGTGAACCAATCACAGGACAGTCTCTGGTTACATAAGCACAGAGTACTCACACCTTCACACTGCCATACGACCTGTTTGGTGTTGTGAATGTACTTTGCATGATTGTGGCGTCATGGCAGTGTGTCTGAAGACTACAGCCATAGCAACACGTCAGTAAAACAGAGGAAACAGCAATAGATGACAATACTGAACACACCAGTATGAAAACATTCATTGAACAGAACTAATAATGCAGGTAAACCTGTAAGTTATAAAGAGTAGGTTTATGCAGTATAAAGAATTTAAAAACTGAACAACAACAGACACAACCATTGTCTGTTGTTGTGTGAATGTAATTGTTCATTACTGGAGGTGTTCGCACACAATAATTAACAGAATGCATCAGTTTTGTTTTTACACATTGTTAATATTTTTATTGATTCATTTATTTTAAGATGATTAATGACGATCAATAATATGTCTACATTGCAGGAAAGATGATTTATTTTCTTAGTTAAAGAAATACACATACAACACTGGGTTGTATGTGTATTTTCTTCACATATAATAATAATAATAATAAAGTTAATGCTTAAATGTTTTATTATGCATTAATTATCATAAAAAAGTAGTAGTGGTAGTAATTAGTAACAAATACCAAATAGTTTGTTTTCCCAGTCTGACCGGCTGCCATTCACATTCTCAGCTACTCCCTGTGTTTCACCTCCCACTGGGACACTGGTCCCAAACCAGTTCCGTCAGGCTTTTCCACAAGAACCTCCACAGTAAACGAATCCTAAGAGAGGAATCGACAGCAAAGAATTTGAAATTTTCATTAAAATCTATGAACAAAAAGCATTGTGCTACCTCCCCGTCATCTCTCACCTCCCTCCCTTCTCTTCCAGCTTTCCTCCCCAGCCTCTGTCTCCACACTTCTCGCTTCCTTAACATCCATCATCCCCGTCTCCTCACTTCCTTCCCCCCTTTTCTCCCTCTCTCTCCTATCCATCCCCCCCATGCCTTCTCCTTCTTCTTCCTCCTTTCCCATGATCTTCTCACTGTCTTTTCCTCCAACTCAAACAATATGTACGTTGCCATGTGCAACCAAGAAACTTGAGTTCCTCCAGCATTCCAGCACAGCTTAACATTCTCTTGGCTTTGGCTCTCCCCTCTTCCTCTCCCTTTCCTCCCCCAGCCCCTCTCCCACATCCTCGCTGCAGCTCGCCCTGTACTTTAATTCCTACTGTTACAGCAAACTGGAACTAGTCGGTGGGATTCAACGATATCGGAACCAAACGTCACTGGAATTCACTTCACTCTTCAGGTACTTGACCAACTACAACAATTGTTGACCATTAGGTCGCATCCTCTGGGCACCATGAATGTTTGTGATGAATCAGTCTGGAACAAGGATCAAGGAGTACATTCAGGGAGGTGTTATTGAAATCCAAATATACAATAATGAGGTTCCATAATGAGGTGGACGTTGTTTGTTCAGAGGTAGAAAAGCTCAGAGAGGACATCGGATTTCGTTTACCAAAGTCTTTCACTTACTTTCCACCCTCAAGGTGCTGCTGGCTACTGGGACAATGCTGTAAT
>JAFBJQ010000176.1:534743-562371 GCA_016785345.1 Trinectes maculatus
AGCTTCCTTCGTTAGCTCGTTGCTAATGTTGGTTAGCTAGCTGATCTTAGCAAAGGGGTCCAAAAAAAAAGCTAGCTAGCCTCGTCGCTAGCTTGTTTGTTGCCATGACGTTTTGGCGTGGTTGTTAACGTTAACTGAAAGTTGCACGTGAGGCGTGAACGTGTCTGTTTCTTAGCTTATTCACACGGTTGCTAAGCTAACAAGTCACCGTTGCGGCTAGCTAGTACGCTACGGGCTCTGCTGTACGGTAAGACAAGGCCCTGTGTGTCTGTAACAGTTAGAGCTAGGTAGGCTACGCCGTTGTCCGCCTTGCCAGACAGGGCCGTTTTGCTTTCAAAGCAGGTTAGATCAGGTCAACAGAAACCTGTCGTGGTGTTGTTTTGTGTGGCACAGCCTGGTTTTGTAGCTGCTGTTGTGCAGGACGCGATGACTAATGTTTACTCAATGAAAAGACAGTGGCTGCGAGTGATCTCATCATCATGACTGTGTACGTTTGACCCGTTTCTCTGAGTGAGGACGAGTGAATGTCAGGTTGTAGTTGTCGTCGATCATCGACTGGTTCTGATCTGTTTGTGTTATACTTTATTATATGAGAGCAGCAGTAGCATTGATCATCGATCACGTCACTGTTAACGTGGGCACGTGTGGATGTGTTATTTAACCATGCTGTCAGAAAATGCTCTCTGAGGGCATCACGGTTTGACCTTTATCATAAAGTTCACTCAGTCAGGGAAGATAACCTCATCAAAGAGCAAATCTGTTGTTATGGTAGATAACAGCAAAACCCCTGCTCAGTCTACAGTGGGAGTGATGCAAGGTAAAGTCGTACACTTAATGAATTACAAAGGAGTAAACAAACAGCAAATCGCACTAAAACACGCATCACCATAAGTGACTGGAGAGGTGGAGGTGATTCTGTTGTCACTTTCAATGTTAAAGGTTTAGAGGTTAAAAGTCATACCTTCCTAAGCCCAGACACGGTTTATGTGATAGTCATGTTTACAAGTTGGCCAAACCTAACTCTTGGCCAGCATAAAGCTGGGAGATTATGTATTAACAGTTGTGAACATGTATTAAAGTTTAGTAAAACTTAAATGTATGACATTATGGCAGCGATACTGTGGTTATGAAATGTATTTAATTTCAACAAATGCAAAGTCTTTATTGACCATAGTTGATAGTTCTTGCAAGTGCTGCCACTGAATCGACGGACATTATCGTTGTGACAGCTAAGCATGAGTAGTGTGTGTCAGATATGTTGATGTGATGTCAATGCTCTGATTGCAGTGGCATATAAGATATTTGATAGACACATAAAACCAATTGTGTCCCTATAACAGTGCCTCTTATCAAAAGATCCTTGGGCTATGACACAGAATTTAAAAAATGCCATCTACATAGATGTGTTAATCTAAAGTAAGCTGTTTCTTGATAGATAGGTCGTGTCAGTCGGAGACGGTTTATTATTATTAGTCAACATTATCAAACATAGAATGAAGGGCGTAGACTTCTGTTATGTGTATACTAGTGGCTTTATTGCTACTAACCGCCATGCAAATTGTGCTTTAATGACTGTGATTAACATTAGCTACATAATTACTAATTTCATATTAGGTTGTTGAAATGTAGTCACAGTATTAATATCTCATTTTGGAAAGTATTTCTATGACACGATATTGCAGACTACAAAACCAACATTTCTTTAAAGCATGTGCTGTTATTTGTCTTACAGGTTAAGCAGTCACAAAGATACAGTTGTCTGTTGTAACACACAACAGCCTTTATGTGTGTATACTGTCAATACACAGTATTGTGTGTTGTGTCTCACACAGGATAAATTAGATAAGCTAAATTAGGCAAAAAAAAACACATGCTACTCTGAGCAAATGTAATTGGCTTACAGTGATGTTTTGTGTTTTATACAGCAGCAGGATTGAACTTGATTTGACCCAGGGGTTTCAGTATATTTTAGAGAGGATTAGGCACATGGTAACGTAGGCGCCAGGATGTTTTCATATGTGGACGGATGTTGACAGATGCCATGATGATGATGTGGATTAAGGTCATGGATAGGGAAGACTCATCCTCCTTAGAAATTTTAGCTTAGTGACTAGTATCCAACGTCTCATATTTAAATTTCATGTGACCTATGTCTGCTGCTTCCACTCGTGTCACCTGATGATATGTATGCCAGGGCTACATGGGAGTCTTTTTTTGACTTTTCTCAAACTGTCTTTCCAAGAACAAGTGTTGTCTGAAGATATTAATGCAAGTTGTAACTCTGTAACTGTGTCTACGACTTGATAACATCCTTGAGTTTCTGGTTTGTCCCACTGATTGTTTATCCAGTTCATGTGAGTATGTTGAGGGAATTTCTTTCAAATTTTTTCAGTTTAGGTTCAAACATTCCCTTCAAATTAAAGCTGAACTGATGCGATTTTGGCAATTGAAGTGTTGTGTGTGTGTGTGTGAGTGTGAGAAACATCAGCGTTTTTGAATTTGTGGCCTCTTCGGAGCATCGTCCATACCGTGTCCAAGCTTTGTCTACTGTCATGGCTATAGTGAATATTTAAAAGCAACGACTTGCCTGCAGATACGGTAGACATACAGCAGAACAACAATAACAAAGCTTAACAAAGTCAAGTCAGATCATTCTCAAGTCTATATCTCTGTGATACAAATCAAATACTACTCTTAATACCAAAGTGTTATTAAATACGATGGTGTGGATATGTGTGTGGATAGATATGGATATGAACTGCTACCTGACTAACTGTCATCAGCAGCACATGTCCTGTGAATGGAGTGCAGCTCTTCCACACCAGATCGACATCTGTTGTGTTGTGTTGTGTTGTGTGTGTGTTTGTGAGAAGAGACAGTGACTCATTGGCTCTGTACCAATGAGGTAATTCTAGTTCTCTTACTAATGCCAAAGGGAGTCCCTGCTTGCCTGATCACTCGGTGTGTTTGTGTCTGCATGAACATAAGACACAAGGTGTGTGACTTTGTGTGTGATTGTGTGTGTGTGTGTGTGTGTGTGTACGCGTCTGTGTAGAGCTTTTCCTTTGCCATGCTATTCAGGCTGTGCGCGGCTTCTCCATGGTAACAAGCTGTTAAGCTGCTCTGTTACTCAGTTGTTGCTTTTTTTTCTGCTGTGGAAAAGAGCTGACTGCCAAAGTGAAAGGAGTTAACATTACCCCTAAAGGAAATGTTCATGATCTGTTGTTTTTGTGCGAGTTTGGGGCCTGGGCCGTCTGCTGCACACATTCCTGACAATAATCCAGCACTTCTAGCACACTAAATGCTCTTCGTTCAAGTACATAGTGTGGTGGTGTGGTGCTCTCTTTATTTATCTAATTTAGCTGACATCCCAACAATGTCATCATACAGCGTTCGACATTCAGGAGGAAATCCATTCCGTGTAACATGGGCAGCAGGACAACAATACAATTACCAGTGTGCAGCAACTGTTCATCATCTGTAATCCTCTAGCCAGAAGTTTTAGTTTTGATTTCCGACCATTGTTGACAGGAAAATTAACCAAAAAGGTTTTAAGTCTGTAAGAAATGAAGCAGATGATGAGGTCTGTAGGCAAGCTAAGCAATCTGCATGTGCATAAACACCGAGTTGGCATCATTGCTTCTAGACCGAAGAATCAGGTTGGGGCCTCTGGTTTGGTAAAAAGTGTGCGTGACATTTCAAACATATGCAGCGATGTCCTTTAGTGGGTTTCCATCCACTTGCAAAACACTTTAATGGAAACAGATTTAGTGAATAAATCATGACAAATCCTGTGACCTAAATGTCCACTTAAGTTTCTGCTTCAGTGGAATGATGGAAACAAAGCATTTCATCTGCACAGGGAAAAGACTGAACTATGACGCTATTTAAAATTAAAACAAAAAGAAAAAAACGTTCTACAATTTGCCCCAAAGTTTGGTGAGATTGTGATGCATTTTGTTGCAGACCTAAGCCTGTTGTCATCTTGTTCTTCATTACTCTTCTTACACGCTCTTGTTTGTAGCTTAAGGTTTTACCAAGGCATTTGTGGGGACAGTAATCTGCTGGTCAAAGCTTGTAAATGGACTTCGCATTCACCCTTGTTGACTTATAATTCAGGGGTCATATTGTATCCACAATGGGGGCTGTGGGGCTTAACTTTCCATTTAACTCTGGATGTTGTCAGCAATGATTAGATCTGACATAGTGTTTTTGAATAGCTCATTACCTTTGACTACACACACAAGTTAATGGCGGGACAGAATATCAGCGTTTGTCAGAATTATAATTTCTTATCTAATTTACGGTTTGATAAAGTTCACAACTGAACAAAACATTGTAAACTTTAATATTTAGCAACAAAAATATAAGTGATCTCTAACCTTGCTCCATTATGGAGCTGTGTGCTTTACTATGCACAGCGCAATTTACGTTTACCTCACACTCAAGATATTGTCCATTAAGTGTTTACCATCCATGCAGTTTGCAGAGACTTGCATGCAATGCAGTTTTTTCTCTCATTTGTGAACTTCTCTTTCACTCTCAGGTCAGTGTAGCCCTCACTCAGCTCAATGTGAATGACAAATTGGGTGCATGTATGCACACTTTTTTTTCTACAGGTTGCAATTAATTCTGTGGGAAACAATGGGGATATTTCTCTCTTGTCATGACTTTGTTTTGACCTTTTTTCAGAGACTCACATGCATGCCAAACTCTAAATAGAATTTATTTCCTACGCAAATGTGGACTTGGGCACAAATGAGCCAGGGCGAGTGTAAAACCCTAACCCTTTTCCCAAGTGTTTTTTGTTTTTGATCTCTAACTCACCGGTCTTATTTTCTCTGACTTAATTTCAGCTCAGTGATGCTTCATTGGTTTGGCAAAATATAGACATTTGCATTGGCAATGTGTGTTTAAGATGTAAATAATCTGTCTCGCTCGCCTCTCACATGGAGTCCTTTGTAAACCCCTGGCTGTAGGTGATGAAGTGTTTGGGTCTCTGGAGATGAACTGCTGCCTGGTCCAGATGGCTCATTGTTGTAGCTGCTGCCCTGCCCCTTTAATAGCACACTCCGGGCCGTGACTAGTGTCACTTTGCTGTTTTATAGCTCAGTATGTGTTCGTGTGTGTATCACAGTGGGCTCTTTGTGCCCATATTTTTTGAGCTGCTGAATTTCAGACTGCATAACGTTTATATTGTCCGGCGATAATTTGAACAGATGCAGTGTAACCACGTTGAATAGAATACAGCAGCGTGCCTCCTGTCTGCTGTGTGAACTAAACAAAGCCACATGTTCTTTCACAGCGGCAGTTCACTCGGAATCCAGCCGCATGTCACCTAAGAAAACATGACATTGCAAACGCCTCTTTCACATTAACCGTGATATCTCATGACATTTTCAGTGGTCTTTTCAGGAAGAAAGCATAAAAAAGGAAAAACACACTGTTGTGATATGTCTGTCTTTGATTTGGACGATTTGCGATGGTATCTCCCAGGATGCATTTTAGTCCTACAGTGTATCCTACAAACAATGGACTGGCCCTGTGAATGTGGCGAGCATCATTTTGTCATCCCTAAGCTACCTATCACTTTTCTCTCCTGCTGATGAACAACTTCTGACACTCAGGGATATTTTGGTTTCACTTGAGCTTCTTTTCCTGGCTGACTCTGTGTTTTTGTGCTTAGAGAGGAAGCCACGGGAGTGTATGTGCAGGACAGTGGTTCAGAGAAAGCAGCAAATAAGGAGTGACCATTTTATATATGTGGAGTAACTGAATCCCGGTGGATGCCGTCCTGTGGTCTAAGAAACACATTGCAGGGTTTTGATCTGCAAAACTGTGGCTTTAAATCAGCAACCCAGTCTGAGTCTGGTTGTAACGTATAGCACCCCTCCCCAAGTTTAAACAAGTATTAGCCATGAGGTTATAGAATGTGATCTGTATGTATGGTATGAGAGGAAGTCAATAGGATATAATGAAAGAGGAATGCAGTGACAAAGGTATGGTGTCAACGAGGGCAGCTGGTGCTGCTGCCAGCAGCCAGGCAAGGCTGAAATCTGAGACTTGCACAACCACAGTGCCGGACTAAAGGAGGGGGCAGAGAGAGAGAGAGAGAGGGAGAAACTAAGTGGGAAAGAGAGCGGGAGAGGAGAGGCTACCCATGGTGGAAAAGGCAAAATATGCAGGCTCAAGGCAGGGATAGCATGTAAGAAAAAGTATACATACAGAAACAGGAAAATGAGTTGAGACAGATGACAAAGTTGTTTGGGAGGGGGGTAAAGAAAAGATGTGTCAGGATCGAGTTATAGTCGGCGCAACAGAGGAATGACATTGTATACGAGTAGAGGTTGTGTGTTTGGATAAGGAGCCGACAGGAGAGTAAGGGGAAGAGTGTGAATGAGCATGCTCTGTTTGGACTGACATTGGATGCCAGCTTAACTTGGCCGTCCTACACAAACACACCTAGCAGTAGTGACACCTAGCACACTCCAGGGGACAGACAACATGTCTTGAATAAAAGAGCACAGAGGAGAAAAAGTCAGGAGAGGGAGAGAAAGAGAGAGAGAGATTTTGTCTGGGACTTTCCCTTCTCTTCCTCTAAAGCGAGCAATAACTTTCTTCCAACAGGAAAACAAGACATAAGGAATATTTTATAGCAACTTATCTACACAATTAAAGATTTGGTTTGGAATTCTGTGTTTTTTGGGTTTTTTTTTTGCAAAACTACAGTTTTTGGGGAATGGTCTGGAAGAGGATATATCTGTGAAAAGCTCTAGCGTTGCAAAGCCGACCTCCACGTCTCTAAAACATTCGTCAGCAGGAGAAACAAAGGTGGAATTTCATGTCCAGTTTTGAGGAAAATCCGAAGTGACTTGACTGAAATGTCTCATGTTGCCTTCAGTTCCTAGTGGCTGGGAGCAGCCGGGGAGTGGCTAGCTGACCACACGCTGACAGACTACTTACAGACTAATGCAAGGCTTTCAGTAGAAGAGAAAGCAAATTAGTGACCTTTTCTGTTCCTCCATGCTGCAGCTTAAGCACCTAGCAACCCGTTTGGTGTTCCCTTTTTATTTTGGCGTTCTGTTTGGTCCGGATACCAAACAGTGGATGCCTGTGTAAACTTGGGTTTTTCTTGCTGCTGTAGTAACTCTTGGACGTTGGGATTTTATACTTGTGGTGTCTGGGACGCCTTGATAAAGGCATAGACACGCTGGTCTATTTGCGTGTCCCTAAACCCGTGTGGCCATTTATTTTTCGTCTGCTAAGCATCTGCTTCGGTCTGGACACAGCGCTCATTCTTTCATTACAGCTCACCGTGGACCCTCATGTGCTTACCCCTCCTATATGGGAGACTGGGAGGAAGAAATATGATCCTCTTTTTTGTGGTATGTTTAGGGCAGCAGCAACAGTGTGTGGTTTCCATGGAGGAGGCTGGAGAAATATGGCACCAAGGGGCTGTGTGAATGCTCTACGTCAATGTCTCTGGTCCAAGTGAAGTTAAAGCCAGCTAGTGTAGCACTGCATGCTCCACCCTGGAACTCCCTGTTCAGACTCTTTTCATGTTTAGCCACAAGGACCGTGCACAAGACTCAAGGTGAAGCTTTTAAAAGATCATGTTCATGATTGTGCACTCATTTCGGAAACATTTACACTGTTTCACGTGTTTTCTGCAGCTGAACTCTCTGCTGCTAACCTGTTGTCAAATGTCATAAATTCCTTTCTAAAGTTCACCCAAGGCAGTGTTTAGTGCAGGTCACAAGATTGACCGTTTCTTTACCGGGAACTTGTTGTAGCTAAATTGTAATTGTATGTTGAATCGTTTTTGTGTGGGCGAATACAGAAGACGCTCTCAGCAAGCATTGCCTGTGTGCATTGTGAATTATATCTGGCATTGTGTATGAACATTACACAATGTGTGTGCGTGTGTGTGTGAGACTGAGGAAAGAGTGGGCTGTGAGTTGAGAACAAAGAATTGCATGTGTTGAAGCTCAACTTGTTTTCAGCCTCCCCCTCTACTTGTGCTTCCACACACATCTGATGGGCCCATACAAGACTTTTCCAGTCGATTGAAATACAGTGTAGTGACTCCAGTCCATTTGATCGCAGTAATACCATCAATAAACATTAAAGCAGAGTGTGGAGGCGGCGCCACAATCACCAGCACGCCTACGACACATTGTGTTTTTAGTTCTCACAGCTATTTACATTCATCATCTTTTAAACTGACAGGATGCAGTATCAGTGTAGTTTTAGTTCCCTTCTTTCCACCCTGTCTCCTTTTGCCCTCTCCACACAAACTCCTTCCTGTTGTCGGCCTTGGCCTTGGCAATACATTGAGCACAAATGAGTAACTTAATTCAGCCATTTCTTAACAGCACAATATTATTTTACTACATATTATGATGCACTACAAATTGGAGTGACTTCTTAGAAATTAGTTATTGTTTAAGATGTAACCTGTTGACCTAAAATCAAACCAGTAAAACCTCTTGGCACTGAACTGGCAAAACCAGAAATGACTCAGCTCTGGCGCTTGCACCATCTCTTTCCCTCTATTATTTACTTTCTTTCTTTTTGGTTTTATTTCCTTTCCTTTCTGCAGCTACATACACTCAAAGTATCTTACTACTTTCGTATCTGTCCTCCGTGTATTTCAACGGGTAAAATCTCACGTCTGCAGTCCCTTTTGTTGTGAATGAATGGATGTACATATTTATGTTTTGTCTGCGGCAAGTTGTTGCATGCGGCAGATTAACCTAAGTGACGTAAATATAGTTTTTATCATAAGACATCTACATACCTTAAGTCATAAGTCAAATCTTTCCATAAACTTTGCTCGCCCAAGATCTGATTTTTTTTTTTAAAGATTTGATTCATATTGCTGTCAGCAGCTTGCGTTAGAGATGGTTAGTTCACTGAAAGTCCTGTATTTTGACAATAAATGATCATACATGTGATGAGGACAGTATAGGAGACTTGCAGTAAAAAAATGTTCATGCCGTGCCAAGCAGTTTATTATCTGTGTCTTTCTCTGCAATGAAAACTGCCCTTGGATTGGTTGTAAAATACAAATTCTCTACATTTACTTTTCCGATTATGAAAATGCATAATCTTGATCTTAGTTGCATTTACATAATGATGTAATGTTTACATAGACTGCACCTGCTTCAGTCACATGATTGGACCAGTTGTGTGTGTGTAAATACTTCAGTTGTTCTAAAGCTCGAATCTTTATTACTGAGGAAAGGCACAATGCTTTTTAAATCAATGTTATGGTCATCTTTAAGTTTAAACAAAAAATGATGTTTGTTCTAAAGACATGCACGTACACAATGTTTATAGCCAATATTTATGTGAGAAAGGCTGAGTCATCATAAAATGTTATGATAAACCTTCATGCTGCATTACCTTACACATTACACATGCAAATAAGGGTCAGACAGTAATGTGGTAAACAGACACACACTATATCACACCGTATGAATGTACGGTAAAAGCCAGTATCAGAATATGTCAACCATCAGATGCATTAATCGGGGAACTTAACTGATCCTGACTTTAGCAGTTTGGTGCAACGGATGCGAACACACGGGTGAAAGCCTTATCTGAAAAATGAATTTACTGTGCAGCCAACAAACAGTACAGCAGGAATCAATGAATGTAAAAGCCTTTTGCGTTAGCAGTACAGTAAGTGGCTTAAATGCCTTGAATGGACACACAGTCTATGAAGCGACTGTCTGGGGCTGTGCCTTTTCCAGTTATAGCATGTCAGCATTGTGGAGATGGCTGCCATAAATAATAGACTGTAATTTTTAAAATCAGATCAGCGCCATATGTCAAAAGATTTTTAGCATATAAATAATACCGACGGTCAGAGGGCACCGGTAATAGCCATTGAAGAAAGAAAAATTTATATTTTGTTTCCTCTTTGATCATATATGATTACAATATTCTGACATTTCCAGGCAGTACTTTTGTTGCTTTGTTTCTCATTTTTGTTTGTTCAACTTGTTTGTTTTTTCACTTTTCAGAGGTCCCCACATTTCAAGAGAAGACGAAAGCCTTACTTGGAAATCTTATGGACGAAGGTCAGTATTTATGTTTATGTTGTTGTGCCTCCCTATCATCTATTTGCATGTTGCTCTTCAGATGTGTTCTGTGACAGTGACAGCTTTCTCAGCAGACTGCTTCACGCGTCTCTGTCTGGCACCTCCTGCCATATTCTGTCCTCAGCACAATGAAGTCTGCATCACTGAGTGTTTGTCTGCTGATGGCTTTCACTTTGCTCCTCTCGAACGTTGAAGATTGTGTGCTGAGTCATTGTTCGTCTCTCTTCTATCCACCATCATCGATTCCTCCACCACCTTTACACAGAGAGTGTCTGTCTCTGTCTGTCTCCCCATAGTCTGATACAATATGTTTCATTTCTCGACCCATGTTTCAACCCCCTTCTGTTCTGTATTGCCAGATTTGTTGGACATTCAGCAGACTAGACAATGCTCAACCACCATCCATGCAGTCTTTCTTTCCCCTAACTTTCATTTAGAAGAGGTCTTCATGTGGACATTAGTCCAGTTCATGTTTATAGATTAAAATATTACATTGAACAAGTACCAAAACATGCCAATGGATCCAGTGCCTTAATCTGCTGTAAACAACTCCAGCTCCCTGAAGCTGTTCTTCCTGTTTGCTGCGTGCAAATTCTACTGCCAACAATCAGTGATACTGGAAAAAGTTTAAATGATATTGAACAGTTATAACATACATTTAATTCTGTGACTTCAAAGTTGTTTATAGATATATTTTTGCAGCGTAGAAAAATGTCGTCATCACCATCATGTCATAGCTATGATGTCAGTGTGTTCATTTTAACCAGAGCTATGCCTCTGATTTTAGGCTGAGCAAAAGCTGCTGCAGTCAGATATGATAGTTTGAAAGTACCCCATGACCTGTGCCTCACTGCATCTTCTGCTGCAGCTGTTGTCAATGTTGCCTTAGAGGCCGAACTACAATACGTGACTTAATGTTGTTTTTAGAACACCTGCATGCACCTGTCCCTTTCACCACCCACACATTGTATCTTTGCCTCTTGTCTCTCTCTGTGCCTTATGCATGTCTATCATACCTCCCTTTCTGTTCATACTATTGTGATATTATTTATTTGTCTAGCAGAAAATGCATCAGAAACTGATGGCATTATAAGGAGTATCTTAGATTATAGTGGGTCGCCCAAATCATATCTTACCTGCAAGGCTGAGGAAAAAGTCTGTGCAGAAAACGCCTCAGTCTGTTAACACTGCTTTTGTTGGCCCCTTGAAGCTGTAATTTAGTTAGAACTGTTCTCTAATAAGCTGCCCGCTGTTTGTAGTGTCCACATTTTAAGTTTTAAGTAAATCCCAGAAGCCTCATGAACTGTAAATTCACACTGTAAAATCTATTTCCATGCCTCCTGCTAACAACAGGAATGCTGGACCCTGCTTATCTGTTCTTTGCCATTATCTTGGTAGTGTCACTTGGTAGCCCCCATGTGCCAGTTGAACAAGTGATCTATGTTTATCCCCACACTCGCACTCTCTATAGCCAGGCATGTCCCTGCTCGTCGTCCCCCGCTGCCAGCTATCTATTGTAGTGCAGCATGTAATGATATCCCGAGGGACAGGTTTTTGTTAGAAGTCAAGCTAAAACCCTTGACTTTCTTAAGAACATGATAGAAGTTTTATTTTGGTGAATAAAGCCTTTACAAAGTGTGTTCAGAGCCATTCTACCACAGGCTGTGCTGCCATATGGGAGACATTTTTGGTCTCTGAATTGCACGACCCCCTGTGTGTAGTTCAACCAATCAGAAGCAATGTGTAAATCACTACAGTCAAACTGAGCTGGTTTTAAATGCTCTCAGTATTTATCGTTATCTTAATTTAACTATAGCTCACTAATCATTACCCTACATGATCAGCATCTTGATGGAAGTTGCATGGCCTTACTACACTATGACGTTTTGTGACATTTTTGACAGTTTAAAAAAATTGACTTTTTGTGAACATTTTCAACGCCTTACTATACTATGTTGTTTTATTAACGTTTTGAACAGGGAAAAAAATCATTTTTTTCTATGACATATTTTGTTTAGGAGGTTTTTGAAAACGTTTTTGTGAATTGTTTTTTGTCTTACTGTACTATGACTTTTTTTTTTTGGATGTTTTTGAATAATTTGACTTTTTGATAAAATTTTCAATACCTTACTATACGATGACTTTTTTGACATTGTTTTCAGTTTTTCAGTTTTTCTAAAAACTGAAAATTTACAAAAAAATATACAATGATGTTTTTTAGAGGATTCGAATGTTTTTCGAAAAAATAATTTTTTGCCAAAATTTACAACGCCTTACTATACTATGACGGTTTTTTCGATGTTTCGGACATTTTTCAAAGAAAATCATTTTTTGACAAATTTTCCGATGCCTTACTATACAATGACATTTTTATAACGTTTTTGACGTTTTTTTTATTCAGTGTCTTGCTATACTGTGTCGTATTTTCGACATTTCTGACGTTTTTCGGGGAAAAATTTGCCAAGATTTTCGACAGCTTACTATATATACTATGTCTTATTTTCGACGTTTCTGATGTTTTTCGAACAAATAAATTTTTTGAGAGAATTTTAGATGCCTTACTATACTATGAAGTTTTTTTTCAATGTTTTGAATGTTGTTTGAAAAATTCAAACAAACATAAGTTTACACGCCTTACTATACAATGACAGTCTTGCAATGTTTTTGACGTTTTTCAGGAATACAATTTGGCAAGATTTTCGACACCTAACTATACAATGATGGTTTTTACGACATTTTGGACATTTTTCAAAAAAATATTTTTGACAAAATTTTACACGCATTGCTATACTGTGTTTTTTTTTTGAGAATTCAGAAGTTTTTCAAAGAACGTTTTGGATGTTTTTTGAAAAAAAAAATTCACAAAATTTTCGATGCTTTGCTATGCAATGTTGGATTTTCAACGTTTCTGACATCTTCAGAAAAATTCTTTTTTTGACAAAATTTTCGACACCTTTCTATACTATGTTGTATTTTTGTTGTTTCTGACGTTTTTTGAAAAAAATGTTTTGCCAAAATTTTCGACGCCTTACTCTATACTATGTTGTATCTTTGAAGGTTCTGACGTTGTTCCTAAAAATCTTTTTTTGTCAAAATTTTTGGCGCTTTACTTCTATGTCGTTTTTTGACGTTTCTGGCGTTTTTCAGAAAAAAAAGTTTTTCACAATTTTCGATTGCCTTAACATAATATGAAGTTTTTTCAACGTTTCGGGTGTTTTTCGGAAAAAAATATTTTTTGACAAAAGTTTTGACGCCTTACTATACATTGACAGTTTTGCGACGTTTTGGATGTTTTTCAAAAAAACATTTTTTTGGGACGTTTTTCGGGAAAAACATTTTGGCAAAATTTTTGACGACTATACAATGATGTTTTTTTAACGATGTTTTTGACAAAATTTCCCACGCGTTGCTATCCTACGTGGTTTTTTCAAGGTTTCAGACGTTTTTCGAAAAAATTAATTTTTTGACAAAAGTTTTGACGCCTTACTATACAATGACAGTTTTACAACATTTTTGACGTTTTTCAAAAAGAAAAATTTGGCAAAATTTTCCACGCATTGCTATTCTAATCGTTTTTTCAAAGTTTCGGAAAAAATAATATTTTGACGCAAATTTCGACGACTAATTATCCGATGTCGTTTTTTTGAGCTTCCCGGCGCTTTTCGAAAAAAAATTGTTGACAAAATATTTAATGCCGTCCAAAAATCGTTTTTTTCTTCGGAAAACTTTTCAACACCTTACTATATGTCGTATGTTCTATTTTCGACTTTTATGACTTTCTTTGAAAACAAAATATTTTGACATTTTTGATGCCTTACAATACTATGTTGGTTTTTTCAATGTTTCGGACGTTTTGTTTTTTTTTAATCATTTTTTGACAAAATTTTGACTCCTTACTATACTATATACTAAAAACACATTATACTATACTATAATGGTTTTTTTTATGTTTCAGATGTTTTTCGAAAAAAATAATTTTTGACTAAATGTTTGACGCCTTACTATGTACTATGTCATGTTTCGGCCATTTTTCGAAAAAAAAGATTTTTGGACAAAATATTCACCACATTACCATACTATGTCGTTTTTTCAACGTTTCTGGTGTTTTTCTAAAAAAATAGCATTTTTCAGTTTTCATTCTGGAAGAATTGTATTCAATCAAAACAGCAGTTTTATTGCAAATTAATAAATTTGTCTGGCAGGTGTAGAGTGTTTGAAGACAGGTTTTTTTTGAAAAACGTCTAAAACGTGGAGAAGCGTCATAGTACAGTAAGACATCAGAAATTTTCTCAAAAAATAAATTTTTCGAAAAGCACCCGAAACGTCAAAAAAAACCTACATAGTATAGTAAGGTCTTGAAATTTTTGTCAAAAAAAATAATTTTACAAAACACGTCCAAAACGTCGAAAAAAGTGATAGTACAGTAAGACGTTGAAACTTTGGTCCAAAACTGTTTTTTTTAAAAACATCCAAAATGTTGGGAAAAAAAACAGCATAGTATAGTAAGGCAATGAAAATCTTGTCCATTTTTTTTTTTCAAAAAACAGAAGAAACGTCAAAAAAAACTACATACTATAGAAAGGCATCAAAAATTTTGTCAAAAATTCTTTTTTCCCGAAAAACGTCCGAATCCTCTTAAAAAACACAATGCATGGAAAATTTTGTCAAAAAATAAATTTTTGCAAAACATGTCCGAATTGTCGAAAAAATGTCATAGTATAGTAAGACGTTGAAACTTTGGTCCAGAAGTGTTTTGTTTTTTCCCCCCAAAAAACAAAATCCAAAATGTCGGGGAAAAAAACAACATAGTATAGTAAGTTTTAAAAGTGTTTTGTTTTTTTTTGGAAAAACTTCCAAAACATTAAAAAAAACATCAAAGTATAGTAAGGCATCGAAAATCTTGTCAATTAATGTTTTTTTTTTTCGAAAAACGAAAGAAATGTCCAAAAAACTACAAAAAGTTTGTCAATAAATAAATTTTTAGAAACAGGTGTGAAATGTCGAAAAAACCTGATAGTATAGTAAGACGTCGAAACTTTGGTCCAAAATGATTTTATTCAAAAAACATCTGAAATGTTAAAAAAAAACGACGTAGTATAGTAAGGCGTTGAAAATTATGTCAAAAATGATTTTTTTTAAACTAAAGAAACGTCCAAAAAACGACATAGTATAGTAAGGCGTTGAAAATTTTGTCAAAAATTGAATTTTTTGGGAAAAACGTCCAAAACATGGAAAAACGTCATAATTACAGTAAGGCATCGAAAATTTTGTCAAAAAAAATTTTTTTTGGGAAAAACATCAATAAAACAGACACAGTATAGTAAAGCGGCGAAAATCTTGTCAAAAAATGTTTTTGTTTTTTTCGAAAAACAAAAGAAACATTGAAAAAACTACACAGTATAGTCAGGCGTCAAAAATTTTGCCAAAAATTTTATTTTTACAAAACAAGTCCGAAACGTCAAAAAAACGTGGTAGTACAGTAAACCATCAAAAATTTTGTCAAAAAATGATTTTTTTTTGAAAAACGTCTGAAACATTGAAAAAACGACATTGTATAGTAAGGCATCAAAATAATTCTCAAAAAATGAATTTTTATAAAACACATCCAAAACGTCAAAAAAATCACAGTATAGTAAGGCGTCAAAAAATTATTTTCTTTGAAAAACTTCCAAAATGTCGAAAAAACAACATAGTGTACATAGTGTTTTTAGAAAATTGAAAATATTCTAAAAACGTCCGAAACGTGATAAAAACTTCATAGTAGGTAAGGCGTCAAAAACTTTGTCAGAAAATGATTTTTAGGGGGAAAACATCCGAAGCGTTGAAAAAACTTCATAGTAGGTAAGGCATCGAAAATTTTGGCAAAACATTTTTTTTTTCGAAAAACAAAAGAGACGTCGAAAAAACATCATAATATAGTGAAGTTTACTCAGTTTGAGAAAAGTGATACGGTTTCCGTATTTCTGACTTATATGTAAACTTATATACATACTGTACATACATAATGCTTGACTCTGAAATGATATTGTGTGTTAATAGTTTGAGCTCCGCCACCTGCTTGTGATGTCAGCCTGTAGCTGAGTAGTGCGGCTTGTGGACGCACAACATTCACAGCAGGCTGAAACACTGGTCTTCCTGTGGGGACACAGGTAGAATGGGTTACTAGCAGCGCCTTGCTTCTTCTTCCATTGTTTAATGGCGTTTGGTAAACAACTGGGTGCGTTATTGTCACGTCAAATTCTGCCCCATGTTGCTTCTTCCATGCTCTCCAACACACGATGATGATGATGAATGTGATGATGAAAGCGATGATATATGTTCATGCAGAGCCGATGAACACTAAACTACACTCCACCCCTTGTATCCACCAGAAATGAGTCGCCAGACTGCCACCGCGCTGCCCACAGGAACCTCCAAGTGCCCCCCCTCCCAGCGCGTACCCACCCTATCAGGCACCACGGCCTCCAACAGTGACCTCGCCAGCCTGTTCGAGTGCCCTGTCTGCTTCGACTATGTCCTGCCCCCCATCCTACAGTGCCAGTCCGGACACCTGGTATGTTCTGTCCAGCTAGGAAAGTAAGAAATCATAGATAGAACGTACAGCGTCTAACCTGTGTCATCATTTATGCAGTTAGTCAGAAAAGACTCATCACGTTCTACTGTCTGACGAGACTGTAATGTAATGTTGATTTTTATAATTGGCACATAGCAGTTGTTCATTTTGTCAAAGGAAATGTTACCATAGTTCTGTAGATTTAAAAAAAAAAAGTAAGTTCTATAAGGAACCTCACATGCTGCAGGACTGCTGACGTTAAGAGACGATAATTTACTCATTTTATTCATTCTCTTCAGGTTTGCTCCAATTGCCGACCTAAGCTCACCTGCTGCCCCACCTGCCGAGGACCCCTGGGCTCCATCAGGAACCTGGCCATGGAGAAGGTGGCCAACTCCGTCCTCTTCCCCTGCAAGTACGCCTCATCGGGCTGCGAAGTCACCCTGCCTCACACCGACAAGACAGAGCATGAAGAGCTGTGTGAGTTTCGGCCGTACTCCTGCCCCTGTCCCGGTGCCTCCTGCAAGTGGCAGGGCTCCCTGGACGCCGTCATGCCCCACCTGATGCACCAACACAAGTCCATCACCACGTTGCAGGTCAGACGCTGGCTCCAGTCTCTCACTTTCTTTCACACAGTAGGCTCCGTCTCTTTCATTTCCACACGGTGAATGTAGCTGTAAAGAAACAACAGAAACACAGACATAATAACCTGCTAATACGTACGGCCTCCCGCTGGGTCTCGTATAATGTTGAGTGTTCAGTGTTTTGATGCTTGCAAGACCAGGAAAATAAGAAACCTGATCATCTTTTGTGTGCATCTTTGTCCAGGGCGAGGACATTGTGTTCCTGGCCACAGACATCAACCTCCCTGGCGCAGTGGACTGGGTAATGATGCAGTCCTGCTTCGGCTTCCACTTCATGCTGGTGTTGGAGAAGCAGGAGAAGTACGACGGCCACCAGCAGTTCTTTGCCATCGTGCAGCTCATCGGTACCCGCAAGCAGGCCGAGAACTTCGCCTATCGCCTGGAGCTCAACGGGCACCGGCGCCGCCTGACCTGGGAGGCCACGCCGCGGTCTATCCACGAGGGAATCGCCACAGCCATCATGAACAGCGACTGCCTGGTGTTCGACACGTCCATCGCACAGCTATTCGCTGAAAACGGCAACCTGGGCATCAACGTCACCATCTCCATGTGCTAAGAACTTTCAAGAGCAGAAGCAGAAGAAAAAAAATTACAGATTGTCAGTGGGCATTTTTTAGGGGGTCATATCAGTCGTGACCTCACAGCGCCCCGCCCTCTCTGCCTCACCCCTAGAGCTGTGGAACTGGTCTGTTTGAGCGGGCAACCATGGAGGCCCAGGGGGTGGGATGGATGGATGAGTGGATGGATGAGTTCATAAGGAAATAACTGTAACGATGGCTGTGGACTTCTAAATACACAAATGTGAGACACGCGCACGCTCATGCTGTCTCACCCTCTCTTGGTCATAAACACGGACACCAACTGAGAAGCTGTTCAGACAAACTCGCTTGTCAGACTCACCCCTCTCTCTCTCTCTCTCTCTCCCTCCCTCCCTCGGAGTGATTGTCCAACTCGCTTATTTTAGCGTCTCTACCCCCCCCCCCCCCCCCCCCCCCGTGATTGTCCAACTCGCTTATTTTAGCGTATCTACCCCCACCCACCACCCCCACCCCCACCCCTCACCCCCTCTCGTCATCCTCAGACATTTCAGACACTGCAGCGCTCCAGCATTTCCCTGGGACGCCACAGGCTGGTCACAGCTGAGCAGCTCTGTGCCGTGACAACAACTACTCACCGAGGGAGGCTCAAGCTATTTCATACACGGACTCCTGGTCAGTGCGTAGATAGCTCGGCAGCTATCTAGCTCCTCTGTTTGTGTTTGTAACCCACCTCAGTACCCGGCAGACCTCCGGATCAAACGGGTCATACACTACCGATGCTTGTAGGACGAGGACCTGGGCTGTGGCTGGGCTCGACCGGCTCAAACTGGAACTCGGAGTCCATGAAGACTTGTAGTTCCTTATCACAGAATGAGGATATTTATTTTCACCTGCAGCTGACGTGGATGTGGATAACTGGGACCGGAATCGTCTGGCTCCCCCGCAGGCATGGATGGCTGTAGCACCCATAACCACCAGGTTTTGTCCCATACTGAAACCTATGATCAGAATGGAAAGGTCAAAGGATGTTCATCTACATCTATGATGCAAAACATGCATACAGGCCACACCGGTCGACTCCGCGGCTAAAGATTGTGCATCAGAGACTCTTTAAGTAGTTGACTGTCATTGTTGATAGTTATTAGACTCTGCTCTCTTACTGTGTGAATTTAAGACGGCCCTCAGCTACATCAGCCATTTATGTTTTTTCATGTATTGGACTTAACAGTGGCTTTCTGACACACAAACACTTGTCTCTGCATTACATGCTGTTTGTTGCTGGTGTAATAGTGGATGAGTGTCAAAGGTTTTTGAGCGAGAAATTGAGGGTGTCGCTTTTTTTTTGGGTTTGTTTTCACAACAAGGAAAAAAACACTGCATTTCAGTTCACTTTTCTTTTGGGGTTTATTCCTAAGTCTGTTTCTTTTAATTATTTTAGTCGTTTTTTGTATGAGAGGAGAGAGTAACTCCTGTGTTACTGTGTGTTTGTGTGTGTGTGTGTGTGTGCGCGCGCGCACGTTTGTGAGATGGACATTTGCCCCGTTTCTCTCTTTCCTGACTTCTTTCATTTCTCTGCCTCCTTCTCGTTCTGTCTGCCGCCATCGGCCTCGACCACTGACTGACCGATCACCCAACCAGGAATGAGGGACAGTTTCTACCGTTACAACGTTGCTATTGTTATTATTAAATGGAGATTATCATAATTATCATTTTTTGTAACAACTTTTAAAAACTAAAGATAAAAGGCAGTTGTAAAACTTGTGGCTAAATTCAGTGTTTGTAGTTAAAAAGCAAGTTGTGTCGTTCTTCTGAAGGTTTGTGTTTTTCTTTTCCCCCCGGTTGAATTGTTCTCTCTGTCCTCTTTGTTTGTGTGGTAAGTCTTTTCTTTATTTTTGTCTGTGAGGAAGGAGGGAGGTCAAGCCAATCATCCCTCCCTTTCTCTCTGTATGGAGTCTCAGTCATGTTGCTGCTCTCCCTCAACTCCTTGACTTTTTCTGTTTTAATTTGTCATTAAATAAATCTATCTTTTTCATACCTCTTGTCTTTTCTTCCTTCCTGACATTGTTGTTTGTCTGAACGCGAATGTGACAAAAGTACCAATTAAGGGGTTAAAAGAAATTGTACTGTAAAACATAAAGTAGCTGACGTAGCCCAAATAAAACCGGATTGAATTATGGCCTGTCATTATAACTTCCTTACTAAAGAATTATTTTAAAGATGTAGCAAAATCTTTATCCACACAATTTCAAAAGCAAAGCAAAACCAAATGAGACTTTCAAACATTATCAACAGGCACCAATCATAATACAGGTAACTAGTCGTTTTTTTTACTTACTGGTAATCAAAGTTCCTCATCCATACACAGGTCAAGGGTCACAGTCGGCTCCAGTACAGGGCAACAACAGAGGGCGCTGTCAGGCAATCAGGTCCGATCTTGAAATACTTTGTCACCTGTAGAAATGAGGGAATGTGAAGGGGGCGTGTGTGAATCTTTATCGTAGACACATGGTTAAAACAATAACCACAGCTGTGGAACTCAGAGATGTGGTGTATGTGTATGTGTGTGTCGACCTCTCAGGTTGACCCAGGTAGGTCTGTGGATGTGGGGCAGCTGTGGCTGCAGGCAGAGTTTGTCAGCAGGAGACGTACGGTGGCAAAAATCAATAACATTACTTCAAATATTAGGACTGTTGAAGCTAAAATGCTCCATCGATTGTTGAGAGTAGCAGGCACAATAATTGGCCTCAGCTGTAGGTCATTAGTGCTGATTAGGAGATGTCCATGGTAAATATTAGCTGCTGACAATCAGGCCAAATGATTGATATGATCATCAGCTCAGTGCTTCTCCTTTGCAGCTCACTGATTTCATCCTGCAGCTGCTGAATGAGCCTTCTGGAATGGCCTGTTGGAGTTTCAGACCTCTCCATCTTAGATTTACCTGCCACTTTTTGTACCTGCAGAGTTTGTCAGGATCATAATTTGTTCTCAGAGCTTTAAGAAAAATGTGCCTAGATATTTAGATGGATGGATGGACACTGTTGCACATTACACCGCTCTTCACCACGCTGACCAGGAGATGGCGCCCAAGCTCTTCACTCTGGTAACGGAGTTCCAGATCCTGGACCAGGGGTGGGCAATTAATTTTTACAAGGGGCCACATGAGAAACCTGAATTGTGTCAGAGGGCCACACAGTAGCTCGGTGGTGTCACGTACATCGCAGCTCTCATCCAAAGCCAGACAAAAACAGTCAAAGTCGGACAGGACATGTTAAAAAAAAAAAAAAAGTCGGACGCTCTCTTCTTCAGATTAAGCTTTACCTTTCATTTCTGAGAAAGAAATACTTGGCAGTCCATGTGTTGTTGAAAACACGGCATTCGTTACCAACTTTTCTTTTCTTAGTGTGAGCCGACATCTTGAGGGTAACCTGGCTAGCGTCACTTATCACTGTTCACCTTCACTCACAACATACGCACGCACATACGTCGATACGGAAGTAACGTAAAGGTTAGCGCTTTTCAAAATAAAATTTTAAATTTCAAAATAAAAGCAGCCCAGTTGTATTGTAAGCAAGACACAGATATTTGTTTAATTTATGTTGTAATTTATGATTGGCCTCACGCGGGCCGGACAGAGACGTAGAAAGGGCCGGATGTGGCCCGCGGGCCGTAATTTGCCCAGGTCTGTCCTGGACCATCGACTGTGGTAGCAGCTGATCATGGAACATTCAGCAGCCCATTCAATGCACCATACACACACACACACACACACACACACACACACGCACACACACACACACACACACTGATGTGACCAGGAAGGAAGGATGAGCAAAAACTACAAACTTACATGTGATACTTGTTGTGGCAAAGCAGAACAGAGGCTGTGGACTGATGGCAACACTGTGAGAGGAGAAGTGAGAAGATTCAGCATCTGCAAAAAAAAAAAAATCTGAAAGGTGCTTCTGTAGATCCTGTAAGACTTAGGAAACAGCTCCCTCTAGAGGCTCCTGTGTTTGTTACACCCTCAAGTACAAAAATGTGGTGCAGTTCAAAAAAGGAAAGTTCCAGAGACTTTTAAATGGTCAAATGTAAAATTAAGTTGTTTTTCTTTAATCAAAAGAAAATATCTGATCCTGGGCCAGTGTAATCGCTTGACCACCAACACAAATCTTGAGTATGTGTAATGTGACTGTTGTCCATCACCTGATGTTATCGTTGCATTGTTTTCACCACAGTGGAGAGGGAGAAAATTCAAACCTGTGACACAATCAGAGAGCCATTTTGTTGCATAATGTTTTGTGTTTTCAGCTGAGCTGCATCGACACACACAGTAAACACAATCATGCAGTGTGTTTTTTCTTCATGTTCACGCAGCAGTGGAAACCAACCCACACGTCGTGATAACAATTTATCACTGAAAAACAAGAGCATCTGAAGAAATGAAAAAGGGATTTTTTTCAAGATTTAAAGCATCTTTAATTCTTTTTTAAATAATTGTCTGATAAGTGCACAATGGTTTAGTGTGAGATCACTGAGTTGCATTTAAAAGTCAGTCATTTGCTACACAACCCCGTTATCTTGTTAATAACAAGAGCTAGAATCTAACTTTAAATCAGCATCTTGTAGAATTACAGCTTAGAATTTTTAATTAATATAAATTAATAAAAATTTTAATTTTCAAAATCCAAAAATGACAGAAAATGATCAAACACTAACTAGCTGAAATCTGCTGGACACAACAAACACAACACGTCATGACTATTCAGCCAAAGCTCCAAAAAAGGTACAGGGACCTTGTTTTATTGCAGTTATGATGCAACACACACTTTAAAGAACTTTTATTATAGTTAGGAAAGTCAGTAAACGTTCACTGACTTATGAAAATGAAAAATGCTAACAGCATAATAAAGGAGCATAACGTAAACTGGACTATAACTGATAACGCTCTAATTTTGCTCTGACATCTACTTTGATTTCCATTCAGAACGACTATGAATACAAATCATCCTGTGTCAACAGTGAGTGAGAACTGATGCTGCTTCTCTCGTGCAGACTTCACATTGTTTCTGAGATATGTGTTATAAATATATATATATATATTTTAAAATGTTTTTGGTTTATTTGAATAGGGACAGATACACACAAAAAAAACCCATAAACAAACTGGAAATAAAACAGCAGTCCCATGCGTGCATCATAGTGCTAACAGCGCGGGCTAATATGCAGCACTGGTCCCTAGATGGACTTTTATCAACAGTCTCTAAAATACTGCAATGAATAGATTAATGATAAAAAAAAATGGACAATGTTTACAAAAACTTTTACATATTAACAAAAAATTGTAATAACATAATAAAAATAACTGTAAGTAAAATAAGAAGGAAATATTTAAAAATGAGTACACGTCTGGTTTATCTCTATCCAGTGCCTAAGCCTGGATGTGAACATTTTTGACATCAGGCAGTAAGGCTGATAGTCAAAAAAATGATAAAGAATCCATTCTCTGGTTTCAGACTGACCGCCCATGTTCTGTACTGTATGTACAGTATGTGTGTATGTATGTATGTACAGTATGTGTGTATGTATATATGTATGTACAGTATGTATGTACGTATGTATGTATGCATACCTTTGTACTGTCTCATTGTGTTCAGTTCTGAAGCAGGAAAAGAAACAACATTGTTAAGCGGAAGTTGTGACACATTTGTGTCTTTGCAAATTGAGAAAATGCTGCAGATTTTGGTTTTACCTGCATCTGTCAGGTTTTTCACTTTGTCTTCAAAAAGGCTCACGAGACGAGGCATGGCTCCTCACACTGTCTGTGAACAGGTCAGGGTAAACGCTGACCTTTGACCAGTCCTTAGTGCTGGCTGATATGAACAAAGTTGACAGGTAGGCTGGGTGGAAGACAGCTAGGCTGGGTGAATGACAGGTAGAACCGGGTGGAGGGCAGGTAGAAATGGGTGAATGACAGGTAGAACCGGGTGGAGGGCAGGTAGAACCGGGTGGAGGGCAGGTAGAACCGGGTGGAGGGCAGGTAGGCAAGGCAACAATGAATAGTCGTTGAAATGACTGAACAAAGTTGTACAATGAATGAGCTGCCCTCCCCTCTGCTGAGCCCCCTCCTCTTCGTCTCGTGGTCCATGTGGTCGGTCTCACTGTGCAGCAGACAGATGCAAAACCTTCTCGTCGCCGCAGAACAGCTCCAGCAGAAATGACGTCATTTTGTTTTTCAGTTTTGACGACTACAGGACGTCTGCACAAGGTTCAAATGTGACGTCCTCATGACATCCTCTCGACGTCAGGTAGGGACCTAACTTTAACGACTATATAGTAGTAAAGACAAACACGTGACATTACCAATACATACCTAAAATTATACATACCAGGCCATACACATATTTTTTATTTGTTTATTTGTGCATGTTGTTGTGTTACGTTGTGTTGTGTTGAATCACCTGCAGCAGCTGGGAGTGGTGGTTGCTGTTAGTTGTTGTGTGAATGCTCCTCCAGCTCTGACTGCAGCCTCTGCAGCTCTGTGACCATCGCTGAGCTTTTCCTCCACGTTGGATTGTTGATTATTGTGCATTTCTTCAACTCGACTCGTCAGAGGCTCTCTGAGCGCATTCTCCTATAATCACAAATTCTCCAGACCCCTTTTAAAATGTGTAAATGAAAAACCCTGTGGTTGCAATAAGAACGAACAGAAATATTATCATTTTCACTGAAATTATATTTGTCAAACAGTTTGAAATATATCAAAACCTTTTGACTCAGTATACAGCATTTAACCCGTTGCAGTCCGCTCTTCTTTCCGATTTGTGTTACTTTTGATTTTACCTTATAGTTCACCTTAAATAGTGGTTAATCTTGCTTTGCCTGGTGTCCTTATATTCAGCACAACCTCACAAGTCTGACACTAGAGTTATATCTTTCATTTTGGCATACTGTATTACCATATTGGCCCTAATAAATAGGGTCAATATGGAGTCTCGAGTGGGACAAAATATGCATATAATAACATAACATATGCACAAATGTGGTACTCAAACAACAACATTCATTTGAAGAGATTCAAGAGAAAACACCAGAAGTAAAGCAAACGGATTGTTCGATTGTTCACACAAAGTAAAAGCACTTAACAAAACAACTGGTTCCAAAATAAATATATACAAAACAAAGCAATGTAAAAAAAATAACAAGAACCACCATGGAACGTGGACAAAAAAAGACATGGAGCTAAATGTAGCTATTTACCCTGAAGGATCCACGTCTCTGTCTGTGACAGTGTAGCAGCTGTCTACTCCTCTTTTCGTTGTAGTAAACATAGTAAACAATGTAAACAGTCTGTATACCTGTATGAAACAATGGCATCAAATAGTCAGTCCCTTTCGGGTAAATACAAGAATTGCAGAGTTAGCATCCCCACTGCTAATCCCCACTGTACAAAATAATGAAACTAGTAAACAATGAAAACAAAGTATACACGTAAACGGTCTGTATACCTGTATGAAACAAGGACATCAGTCAACAGTCAGCCCCTTTAGGGTAAATGCAGGTTGACCAAATAAAACAAATAAAATAAGTTAAAATAAACAAAAACCTGCAGTCCCATATAACGACCCTCACCCGATCAACATAATCAATTCAATTCTGTTATTGTTTTATAGAGGTGATGACGCAGCAGTCCCCACATTTCTCGATTTGCAAAGACACAAATGTGGCAAACATCTGATGTAGTCCACAACTTTAAGCCTGTGAGTTCTGAACAGCCCATGATTTTAGGGAAGAAGGGCTTCACCTCCGGACGGCACTACTGGGCAGTCCATGTGGGCCAAAACAACTGGGACGTTGGTGTTGCTAAGGAAACGGTATACAGAACATGGGCAGTCAGTCTGAAACCAGAAAATGGATTCTTTATCATAGGAGAGAGGTTTTGGCTGTTAGGCTTACTGTACACCCTCCATTGACCTCTGCCAGTTTCCCAGGCCACCAAACATTGGTGTTTATGTTGACTGTGAAGAGAGCCGAGTCTCTTTCTACAACTTAAATGAGAAGTTACACATTTACTCTTTCACTGGAGTGTCTTTCACAGAGAGGATCTTCCCATATTTTTATTTGCATAGCAATGGAAGGCAAGCTGGTCGTTTATATTTATAACACCTTTCTTATAAAACAACAGGAAGTCTGCACAAGAGAAACAGCATCAGTTCTTACTCACTGGCTGTGTCCGAAATCGCCCACTAACCCCTACTCCCTACATAGAGAAATAAATGTAGTGCACTATGTAGTGAGCTCAACAGAAAAATCTTTCGGACACTACTCTCGGCGCCGGTAATTACGTCATCGCTGTCGCACAATTAAAACATACCACATTATTGTCGTCTCACAAAATACTGGTTTGTTTACCACTGCATTTTTATTAAATTAGAGGCTTTTGATTACTGTCCTGTACTTTTTATTTTTCTTATTTGTTTTCTATTTAATCATATTTTCATATTTTATTCTCTTGAATCTACAGTCAGTCTGGTCGTGTTTCTTTTAACAATAATTCAATTCTTGAAGATACGGAGGAGAATTAGAATTGCGAGAGAGAGAGAAAGGAAAAGATGTGCTGCTCTTGTAAGACTAGCAAGACGTCGTCAAATGGTGAGTGCTAGCTTACTTTTTAGTCCTTTTTAAAACTAGAGTAGATATCATTTTTTAAAATTCTCCTAACAATAAACTATCCTCGTCAAACTACACCCCCTGTTGGAGCCGAGCATTGAGTCAAATGGTTTTCATAGCCTACCACAGTGCTTTTGTCAAAAATAGTGGTATTGTCACTTTTCACTCATCTTTTACTGTACTAGCCATCATTAATAAATGGCGAATTAAGCTTTAATTATTAAACGATCTAGGTACATTTCCTAGATAAAGATGCAACTATCTCTATTACTTAAGTTTAAATATTAATTTACCATTTATCAATGATAGTTGCATTTTTCTACAGCCAAATAATGTTTATAGATGATTTACAATACAATTATCATTGATAAACGAGAAAGCCTTTTGTCATCACTTTTATCAATATAATATAATTTTAATGATGGTTATTATAAACAGTTACCCAACAGAGTGTGATTGTATTGTCATATAGCTTTAATACACTTAATTTCATGACACTAGTTATCAGTTTTAATCATTCTTTTAGGGCTGCAACGATTAGTCGCCGTCGTCGACGACGTCGACTATTAAATATCGTCGACAAGAAATTTTGTCGTCGTCTAGTCGTATATTTTTTTAAGCAACGTGATGAACGCCATTCAATTCATTAGAATACATGCAAATAAAGTTGCAGTGCACCACCGGAAACGTAAGGGGCAATAGCCTGCACCATCTGCGTCCATATTGAACTAAACACTGAAGAAGTTCAATAGCAATAGCAAAGTCGATGCAGTAGCAACAATAGCTGAAGCAGAGGCGCATAGTGATGTTAGCGTGAGAGCGCAAATGTCTAAAGTCTGGGAGTATTGTCGGGAAAATAAACACGTCACGTGCACTAAACTAACAATAGCTATGCTACTTTAAGGCCCCTTTCTTAAAAGATGATGTTCATTTCGTTTACACGTACCGGGATATCCAAAGCCGACGACGACCGTCATGTTACGGTGCTAAAACTGTGTTTCACCTTTTCACGTGTCTGAGGAACACCCGGAGTTTTTCAAAGTAACGTTAACGTCATTTTCAGTGACTGAAACCTCCGGTTAAACCCCATTTGAAAAAAATATGCGTCTTTACTAT
>JAFBJQ010000176.1:562844-592577 GCA_016785345.1 Trinectes maculatus
CAAAACTTCCTTATTTATTACACACGGCTCTCTCCACCAACCAGACGCATTCACAGACTGTGGGACATCACAGAACTCTCACAATAACACTGAACATTAGTGCAGGATCGCTACAATACTATTATATGCATCACTTGTGGACACATTGCCTCTAATACACATAAAGATACACTGCTTTTCAATGAAATCCAATTAATACCCAACTTTGTTAAAAACGGGAAACATAGCAAATAAATAATCGATAATCGTTGACTAATCGAAAAATTAGATTATAGATTAGTCGACTACAAAAATAATCATTAGTTGCAGCCCTACATTCTTTACAGCGTGGTCACCCGTCGCAGTACTGTCAACTGAACCGCCACGTCCCTGTCTTGGCCATCTACTTTGATGGTGAGTGACCTGCGCCCTGACTTCCGCCTTCTGATACCAACCTTATCCAGCTCCTTCGCTCTCCACAGGACCATGGCTGGGGTCATGACCTTGAGGTTTTGGTCTTCCTCTTCTGGATGGCAAGCGCAACATCATACCGTGTCGTGTCCAGGGCATTTCCCATCCCGCGATCCACGGTGCATGACATTATCCACAGGGTCACCGAACAAGTCCTCAGGCTGAAGAAAAGGCTCATCTTTTTCCCCTCAGCTGATCAGCTTGAAACAACCGGTGCGGGCTTCAAACGTCTGGCTGGATCTGCAGCGTTTGCTATGGTTGTGGGCAGTATTGACGGCTGTCACATCCGCATTAAGCCACCAAGTGCTAACGCCCAATGCTATTTCAACAGAAAATTATTTTATTCTATTCAGCTCCAAGCAGTGTGTGACCACCAGTGCCAGTTTCTGGACATATTCGTTGGCTACCCTGGTTCTGTCCATGATGCGAGAGTTTTAAAAAACAGCCCCCTGTACGTTCAGCAGCTATACCCACCGGAAGGCTACCAGATTATAGGAGATGGTGGATATCCCTGCACCTCGCACCCCATCGCCCTCATCACCCTCATCACCCCTTACAGGGAGCCTGTCAGAAACCCTGTTGAGGCCAGGTTCAACAGGCACCATGCCAGGGCCCGGTCCGTCATTGAGGGTCCGTCATTCATTCGGCATAATGAAGGCCAGGTGGCGCTCAGTTTTCTTCAAGGCCTTGGAAGTGAAGCCACACTTTGCCGTGAAAGTAATTGCATGTTGTGCCATTCTCCATAATCTCTGCATCAAGGATGGTGATATTCTGGAGCCTGTGGAGGAGGCACTGGGGCCAGATGATGGTGGCGATCACGTCCAGCAAGATTAGGCATGCGGAGAATGGCTGCGCAATCGCATGGCTGCTGCTGTTTCAGCACCAAATAACAATCCTCCTGCTCTGCAGGATCATGATTATTGAAGAGACTAAAGAAATTAAATCAAAAAGTGTTAGTAGGTAGGTTAACATTAGAATAGATTAGATGTGAGATCTCGCTCTTCTCACAAATTTAATTCTCTTCTCTTTAACCTTATCTCACCTGTCACTCTCCTTTGCCCTCTTATCTTCTCTTTTCAAGTTACAATTCATGTAAATAGTTTCAGTAGCTGTTGATAGTTAATAGCGTAGCCTTTTATCTGTTTTATATGTTCTCTGTTTTATATGTTCTCTGTTTTATACGCTCTCTGTGTTCACCCATGTTCGATAAAGAACTGTATTTCAATTGAAAACAAAGCGAGTATTTCAGGATGATAAAAACAACAACAATTAACCTATCATTAATGCTGTCAGTATCAAATGCTTATGATAAACGGTAATTTAGTCAAAAGTCTGTCATTTTACAGCTGTTCTCAGTTTTCATCTTAATAAGACAACGTTACTGCGCCACAGGAATAACTTCTCACTCCCAGCCGTCTGCGGAGGCGAAAACGTTTGCCTGAAAAAAGGCGATCATTGTCCTTTCTCAGCCGGATCAAATGTGACACATCGTCGTCGGTCCCTGCGAAATTAAAATAAATTAATGAGCCTCTCCTGTGCTTATTTGACACTAGAATGTAATTTCGCTAACGTTACTTATTTTTACCCTAGCTTATCATGAAAAATAGCATTAACAGTTTGTGGTACTGACCTCGGTCGCTAGCCATGACGATTGGTGCCGTAATGGCATAATGCATACCCCCCCAGTAAGTTTTTAAATAATATTGCACATTAACAACATGTTTTTCATTTCGGAATCAAACGTTAAACGGAAATATACTTACATTTGTACACGACGTTATCCTCCCCTCCGTCCGCCATTTTCCCTTCCGCGCAGCCCAGAGAATTTCTGGCAATGCATGATGGGATATCTCGCTCCGGTTAGTGACCATCGGATGTTCACTACATTTCGCGGTTTCGGACACAGCCACTGTCTACACAGGATAACCTGTATTCATAGTCGTTCTGTATGGAAATCAAAGTAGATGATGATAGATGATATCAACACAATTTGTGATTATAGGGGAATGTGCTCTGATGAGTCGAGTAGAAGAAATCAATGAGAAAAGCATATACACATATCCACCCAGCCCGCCTGTCAAGGACTTACACTGACTGTGAAAATTAAGAGAACACCCTGTAACACGTGCTCATTTTAGGTATGTATTAGTAATGTCACGTGTTTGTCTTTACTACTATATATTCGTTAAAGTTACGTCCATACCTGACGTCGAGAGGACGTCATGAGGACGTCACATTTGAACCTCGTGCAGACGTCCTGTAGTCGTCAAACCTGAAAAACAAAATGGCGTCATTTCAACGTGGGCTGGCTCACTGGGGCAGATCAGGCTTGACAACAGGCTAATAACAGACTTCAGTACTTATCGTACTTTTTTTGTAACTTTTTCACTTTAAACATGTTTTTAAAAAGACTGAACTCGAAAAGCCAAAACACATAAAGCTCGTTTCGTCGAATGTTCGCGTGGTCGCGCGTGGTGTGTAGGAAGTCGGAGCCTCACCCGAGCGCCCCCTTCCTGAGGAGCCACCAGCTGACCGAACCGGTGGAGAACCTGGATCTGCGAGGAGCACGACCTGCTGCTGGAGCTGTTCTCCAGAGACGAGACGGTTAGCATGTGTCTGCTGTGCAGTGAAACCGACCACATGGAGCACGAGGCTCTTCAGAGAAGTAAGGTAGCGAGCATCCCAACTGCTAATCTCTGTTGGGGTGCACTACCCAAGACCGCAGGGACACATGTTGCATTCAGGGACACACAAAAGAATTGGAAAAGGCACAAATTGACCTTTACATTATCTCCTGGACAACAGGGAGGAAGTTACAGTAGCTGTAGTCTCCGGGGGGCGTGGCCAAGTGGCATCATTATACTGAAATTAATCTTTGGCAGCATTTATTGCCATAAAGCTTCTCAGTCGATGGGCCGAGTTAAACCAAACTTATGGCATATTATTTATGTGTGTTTTGTCCAGGACACAAGGAACAAACGGGAAAATGTGTTTTAATAATAGAAAAACTGCACACACACACGCACACACACACACACACACACACACACACACGTGCTGATACCAATCTATCACTGAAAAACAACAGCGTCTGAAGAAATAAAAGAAGTACACTTCTTTCAAGATTTTAAAGCATCTTTAATTCAATTCTGTTTTATTAAGTGCACAGTGGTTTAGTGTGAGATCATTGAGTTGCATTTAAGAGTCAGTCATTTGCTACACAACCCCGTTATATTAGTTAGAGTTAGAATCTAACTTTAAATCAACATCTCAGTAGAATTACAGCTTAGTGAATGTTTTTTTTGGCGTTTTCACAAATTTTTCATTTTCAAAATCTGAAAATTACAGAAACTGATAAAACACTAACAGTAATTAGCTGAAATCTGCTGGACACAATGAACACAACATGTCTCAACAGCATCCCTCACCACACATTTTAACATTACACTGTGGAACAGCTGATTATCCAGCTGGTTATCTAGTTGCTCAGTGGTGCATTATGGCTTCAATAATCTCATATTCTCATTGTGAGCATACAGTTTGTGAGCATTAGTGGCACTAATGTAAATGTGCATGAGAAAGAGGCTACGTGACAACATCAGCTGGTCGGTATGAAATTAGCCATAACTTTTGTGCCCTTTCCCCTAAAACTGAAATCATGGCTTCACTTACCTCAAGTTCTCACCCCAGTCACCCGACACTGGAAAAAAAAATCACGACTGCAAAGAACCTTCACATGTGGTTTAACACAAGTGACAATGCAGTGAAAACGTTCTGATCTCACTTTGTTGCCAAGTGTGTAACTGTCATCAGTGTGTTACAGTTTACTGATGAGCTGAGGGTGGGTGCCTGCACCGGCTGTCCCTGGAAACCCTCCGTCAAAGGCGGCGTTCAGCACCTCGTCCAGGTTTCCAGCTGTGACAAAGTCCAGGTCGGTTCGGACGTTGGCCGGAAGCTCCTCTAGGTCCTTCTCATTGCGTTTAGGCAGGATGACGCGCTTCACTCCCGCCCTGTACGCTGCCAGGACTTTGTCCTTGATCCCGCCCACCTGAAGACAACAGACCGATGTGGTTGGTCAAAACCTCAGAGTGTGGATTTACATTTTATGACGTGGGGCGAACGTGATAACTCACCGGCAGCACCAGCCCTCTTAATGTGATCTCTCCTGTCATGGCAGTGTCTGATCTGACCAAACGGCCGCTAAACAGCGAGGCCAGGCAGGTTACTATGGTAACGCCGGCAGAAGGGCCATCCTTGGTCACAGCTCCAGCAGGGAAGTGGAGGTGGATGTCTGTCCCATCTAAAGGATCTGGACCGCCAACCACTGCTCAAACACACAAAATGTGCATGACTTTTATTATGATGCTATTGACAACACACACACACACACACACACACACACACACACATATATATGTAAATATAGTGTATATGTGTGTGTAAACTCACTGTTGGTCAGCTGGTAGGTTTTAGCGTTCGCTCTGAGCCAGCTGATGGCGAGATGAGCCGACTCTTTCATGACATCGCCCAGCTGACCGGTCAGAGTGAGCTGACCTTCTCCCTCCATCCGACTGGCCTCCACAAACATGATCTCCCCACCAAGCGGGGTCCAGGCCAGGCCCAGAGCCACGCCAGGCAGGGTGAAGCGCTCAGACACCTGAGGATAGGAAGAAAGGATAAGGTGAGATAAGATGAGACAAGCCAAGATAATCCTTCATGTTGCCACGTGAGTGTGTGTCCAATACTGTCAAACAGCTGCAAATGCACACATAAAAACATCTGCAAATCTGCATCAAATGGGAAGTTCAGAAAAGAGAAGGAGTCTGTTTGTAATCTCCAAAGATACAAAAAAACCCACACATGTGAATCGTGAAGCAGACATGACCCGAGTCAGAGCGAGGAACTTGAAGACGTGAGATGAAAATGCATGAGTGTGTGTGTGTGTGTGTGTGTATATATGTACTCGTGTGTGTGTGGGAAAAGTGGTGAAAAGAGGAGAAACGAGGAGAAAGTTATCATACGTTATGCCGTATGATAACACAGCAGCAGGTGGCAGCTGCATTCCACCACCACTGTACGTTTACAAGTGGCAACTTCCTGTTCCTGCTCACCTCCATTTCAAACAGTGGAGGACCCAGGATGTCTTTCAGGGCGACGTGGTCAATCACTATGGGCATCTCAGGGGGGGTCGCCATGTCTGAACACACACAAAAACACATCCAGTTAATACACATCCAGTTAACATGACACACATTAAAAGGATTTAACGACACATTCACATTCACATGATGACTGAGAGGAGTCTGATTAAAAAATTCAAAAGGTGGAATGTGGCTCTTTCGTCTCCATTTTCCTCGCTTGCGTTTTTATTCCTTGACTTATTTAGTTGTGTTGTTGTTATTAAATTATCCTGACTCTGACTCTAATTAATAAAATATTTTTATATTATTAAATAATGACGGCAAACAACTTTTAGGTGCATTACCACCACCCTCCTGTGGGAAGGTGCATTTCATTGAATGTGAAGTTCCCTTTTTTCTTCATACATTTATTTTTTTACCTTTTTTGTATATTTGTTCCTGAACTCTCCTGGAGTGTTTTTATGTTTTTGAGGTTTACCAGGGTTTAACATCTAGTGGTCTAACATCATGTGCGTCTGAGGATCAGGTCATAAACTCTGATCTCAATCACTGAATATGTCCGTCTACATCCTGGAGAGCATTTCTAAACTGCTGTTAAATGGGGGATTTTGCAGCCGGTCGGTCCCACAGATCATCATGAAAACCCACCTCCTTGATCTACGGGCCCCCCAGGGACTGACGCGTCTGTCTTGGTGACTCTTTGACCCTCAGCAACCTTCACAGCCACAGCTCGACAGATCGCGCCGATCTTCCTCTCTAGGGAGCGCACACCTGCCTCTCGGGTATACCTGAAACCACAAAACAGATGTGTCCGATTATATGGATGTGAACTGAGCTTTCACCACGGCAACAACCACATCCTCCCCCTCAATGGATTTTGAAATAAAATACAATTAAAATACAAATAAGAAAACAAAACTAACCAAATATATTCTATTCCTTGTAAATATCTTTGTAAACACTGTATTGCTCGCGATGAACAAAAATTAGGACACATATTTGTGCAAACGACAGGAGTAGAAACACAATCACTTCCCATCACATGCTGATATAAGATAAGCGATGTCATGAACACACGCACTGTTAACTAAATGCATTTTTCAAACATACAAACCTTCATAAAAACAAAAAATAATTTTCTGATTGGGATTCATGTTTTTTTTTAAAAAGTAGTAAAGTAGTCAGCACTTAGTAAATATATAGCGTATCTCTATTTTTTGAACATTATTGGTTCGATGCAAAATGCAACGTGGACTGATGGACAGAGAAAGATCTGAAGCATTCTAATAATCCCTCTGTGAATGAATGACGGTGAGGAGGCTGAATCAGAACACGCTGAGGGCTGAACAAAAAGACACATGGCAAACAACCATGTCTCTAATCAAAGGGTCTCCCTGCAGGAGAAGCACTGGTCAACTTTCAAAACAAATATCCACCGAATCACTTGACAATTTCATGACCCATGGCGACGACTAGAGGTTGAGTTCCCGGTTTGATCAGTTCCAGGCCTGTGACGGGAGCTGCCAGCTGGTCTGGCGCCCTGCAGTGAGCATGTTATAAAGTCCCTATCAGTCTGGTACTTAGCATTGTGAATTGTGCCAGCTCAACCAGAAACAGTGACCACCGCTGACTGTTTATCTGGCTCTAGTTAAATCGGTTGTTTTGCTTTTCTTTTTTTTTCTTTTTTTTTTTTTTAAGGACAATGGAGAATCTGGGAATGGAGACGCCAAGAAAAACTCCATAATCCGACATAAAACAACTTCACGTTGTTAACTTTCAGTGTTTGACAGAGAAATGTGAGAACAGTGTGCCTCATGGTTATTTACCTGCTGATTATGGCCTGAGTGGTGTCCTGCGGTATATGTAACTGTTGTGGTGTTAATCCGTGTTGCTCCAGCTGGTTGGGGATCAAGTGACGGTGAGATATCTCCACCTTCTCCTCCTGGGTGTAGCCTGAACAGATCATCATCAAGAGAACACTTTAATCGAAACTGATGCAGCAGAACAAGATCTATGTTTTCTTTTTATTTCCCTGGATGCAAACTACCACACTTCATTCAGAGGTTTGGGTATGCTATGTGAGTAGCACCTGCAAATTTGAGGTGCTTGTCAAAAGGAGGGATGAGGGGGTGGCGTCAAAGAGGTCTGTTAAGATCATTTTCGTTTTTACAGATTTATTTGTGCCTTGTAAATTCCAGGCACAGACGGCCATTTTTCAGACAAAACACATACAGCTCTCTCTGGATCCACATAAAGGCTTTGAATGTTGTCTGACATTCTGTCTCCGATTATTCTATTGTTGCATTGTGCAATTAAATATCATCATACTCTAACTAACAGTGCAAAGGTATGATGAATTATAATGATACTGTGTGGTACAATGCATAACTTATACACTTCATCTTGCATAACAAACACACAAACTGTGTTGATATGACATGTGGTCAACATGGAAAATATGTGAAACAGTGACAAGAGAGAGAGAAATAAATACAGAGAATAAATAAATAAAAATCTAAAATCTGTTTAATTTATGAAACATTTGAATATTGTATCTAGTGCTTGGTGATTGTTTTTGAAGTCTGGTGGCAGTGTTGGTCGGGACAGTGTGTGTGTGCACTCAATTGCATGTTTTTGTGACCGCCGTCACATCTGTTCCTGAGAACAGTGTAGAGAATTCAATCATGCACACGTGTTTTCCCTCAGGGTCAAACCTGAAGCTGTAGATATTTCTTTTGTTGAAGCACCAGAGCAAACAAATAATAACATATCGTATTTGCAGCCCATCCTGTTCGTTCACTTCAGCTGCTATACACCCGCTGTGCAGCTCAGGAATCCCATACACCTGAACCTCACCTGGTACCTGCAGCACCTCCATCCTGTCCAGCAGGGCTGGGGGAATGGTCGCTGTGGTGTTTGCAGTGGCGATAAAGAGCACTTGGGAAAGGTCAAAGGCCACGTTGAGGTAATGGTCTGTGAAGCTGTGGTTCTGCTCTGGGTCCAGCACCTTGGCAAACATATGGACATTTGTTTCTATTTCTCCTCGTCCAAACTAAATTGAATTTTGTTTGAAAGCTAACTGCCTGAACTTTAGGGAGAAAAAAGACGCAGAAGGAAGGTGAGGATAAGAAACAAATAATTAGTAGCGAATTCAGGGAGGGTTAAGGAACTTATAGACAGGATTAACATGCTGTGAAGACATCTGATACGCCTGTTGACGAAATCCAAGTAGGTGAAAAACAGACTGACCTCTAGCAGGGCAGCTGCGGGGTCTCCTTGCAGGCTCTTCCCCAGTTTGTCCACCTCATCCAAGAGGAAGACAGGATTATTTACACCCACAGTCTTCAAACCGTTGATAATGCGTCCAGGCATGCTCCCTACATAGGTGCGCCTGGAGACAGGAAGAGGAATAAAACTGGTGACCTATCGTGTTCATGTTCCCATTTAATATCACAAAGTACAGTTGTTGTTCTGTGATCTGGCACATTCAGTGCTCTGACACATACATCAGGACTGACACATGACCATACACGAATAGAGTGAGTGAGAATAAAGAGGGTCACTGTCTGGGGAATTCACAGCAGGCAGGATGATGATATTTCCTTCGTGGAACTAGCATGAAATCAAAATGACAAAAACATCTGAGGGCGAAAAAGAAGATTCATAGATCATTTTTTACAGCATGTCCAGCCTCCTGTACGCTCCGACCAGGCAGCAACCCTCACCTCCACCCCACTGCATTTCCAGTACGTTAGAACACACCTGATACAATCTCCTGTTGTGGGGTTCATGTGTGAAAGGGCAACTAGTTTACAAATTACTTAATGAAGTCAAGAGCTAAGGTCATAAAAAGTACAGTGCCAGGAAATAAAAGAGGCATCAAAGAAAAAACAAAACAACCGCAAAATTACCAGAGGTGTCTGTCGTTAAGTGAAGAATGTTTTCTTTAAGTAGGGAGAATTGTAAAATCAAGCGTTAAGATCTTTCATCATTATCTCTTGCATCCCTGCTGTTACTATGCCAGACACATGTTTCTCATCTGAGAGCGAGAGCTGTAGATTCTTCCTTTAAATGGCAGGAGGAATCTGCTGCTCTGCACACAGCCTGGGTCACCACATCTTGCGATTCAACCTGTGGGCATTTCCGAGGTTGGAGAAGTCAGCACCGTGTGCACGGCGCTTTTATTACGCCCATCTTATTATGAACACGCCGTCAATGATTTGATAATCCAGACGAAAAGCAGAAGAAACCACCACTTCGACCAATGTAAAACAGACAATCCAGTGCGTGTGATGTCATTGCCTTGAAATGTGAATGTGTGTGAAAACACTTTTCCCCAGTGGCTCAGTCAGTCACGCTCCGCCAACATACAGAGGCCCTGTGTTTCAGACTCCAGTGGCTAAATCACACTTTCCTGACAGCTTAGAAATAAATAAAAACAGTGAAACGGCCAGGAATCTGGGAGTTATATTTGATTCTGATTTATCACTCAATTCTCACATGAAACAGACCTCTGCCTTTTTTCACCTCTGCAATATCGCAAAAATCTGACATATCCTGTCTCTTAAAGATGCCGAAAAATTAATCCACACCTTTGTCACGTCCAGGCTTGACTACTGTAACTCATTACTATCAGGCTGCAGCAGTAAGTCCTTAAAGAGCCTGCAGCTTGTTCAAAATGCTGCTGCACGTGTATTGACCAGAACCAAGAGAAGAGAACATATCTCCCCCATATTAGCTTCACTACACTGGCTCCCTGTGAAATTTAGAATCGAATTCAAAATCATTCTACTCACATACAAAGCTCTAAATGGTATGGCACCAACATACCTACAAAATTTAATAATCCCATATCATCCTACCAGAGCACTCCGCTCTCAGAACGCAGGTTTACTTACAATTCCAAAAATCCATAGGAGCAGACTAGGAGCCAGAGATTCAGCTATCAGGCTCCTCTGCTGTGGAATCATCTCCCAGCTTCAATCAAGGAGGCAGACACCCTCACAGTATTTAAGAGCAGACTTAAAACATTCCTCTTTGACAAAGCTTATAGTTAGGGCTGGTCGAGGTCCATCTGTGATCAGCTCTTAGTTATGCTGCTATAGGCCTAGACTGTCGGGGGACATTTAGACCTTATCCTTCTCTTCCTCTGTCTGCTTTCCCTCCTTCCATCTACATCATATCATTATATCTATGTCTTATTAATGCACTTTACTAATTCACCCTCTTCTCCGGAGTCTTTGTGCTCCACTGTTCCAGTACCAGGTGCAGCCACTTCTATGGACCATCGACTGTGGTGGCAGCTGATCGTAGAACATGTTCTGGAGCTGCAGGACCTGGATTCAGCACCGCACTCAACACACCACTACCACTATTATATTATATTATAGTATTCTACTTGTATAATTAATAATTATAAGTCATGTTGTTAATGTGTTGTGTACACGTGGCATCCATTGCACTTCTGTCCATCCCTGGGAGTGGGATCCCTCACATGAGTGTCTCCTGGAGGTTTCTGCGTTTTAGTTTTTCCTTGCCCTTGTTGAGGGTGTAGGTCAGAGGATGTCACACCCTGTACTCTTTGTTAAAGCCCTATGAGGCAAATTGCAATTTGTGAATATGGGCTATACAAATAAAATTTGATTGATTGATATGCGTATGGCATCCAAATGCTGCCAAGACGCTTGGACGCCAATAATTTCCCCTTGTGACTTCCTAGTTTTTTTCTTGGTTTATGCGTCAGTGTGGTGACTGCTCATGTCAATCTAACTGTCGAAACTTTCTAGCACACCTGTGTCCTCGGATGTCAGACTGGTCACAGATGCCTCCTAAAGCGATGCGGTGAAACTCTCTGCCAAGGGTCCTGGCGATAGAACGTCCCACGCTGGTTTTACCGACTCCTGGGGGCCCCACAAAGCATAGAATGGGGCCCTATAGACAAAGCAAGCAGATTAATATGTACCAAATTCAAGAAAATGCTTCATGTAACATATAGCGTTGGCCTTGTGCGATTTATGGATTTATGTGCAGTGTGATGTGTAAAACTGCACCTTGAGTGAAGTCTTAAGCTGTCTAACAGCCAGGTACTCAAGCACACGTCTCTTCAGCTTGTCCATGGCATAGTGGTCATTGTCCAACAAGGTGCGAGCAGCTTGGATGTCCAGGCAGTCTGAAGAGTGTGTGTGTATATTAGGTGGAGGTGATGGGAAAGAGATTAGAGGAGAAAGAAAGTTAGTGATGGTGCAGACAACAGGGAGGGTAAACGGAACAGAGGAATGAGTTGCTATAACTTGAGATGCCTGCATGAGTTCTTATTACAGGCTCAGTGTGGTATCAGCTGTGACAGTGAGCCTTTGCACAATAAAGACAGTTTGAGAACTCTGTTGGCAGTTGACCTTCACATAATTGTGGCTGACCACCACATAGACATGATATCTTTTCATGGTATTCTGTCTTTTCGCTCTGTTCCACGAAGTTGAAGTAGAAATGAGTCTGAGTCTGACACTGCAGGAGGTTGACTTATTTACCTTTGGTGCTTTTACTCCACGGCAGCTCAACCATCAGATCCAGATAGTTCCTGGTCAGGGCATACTCAGGCATGGACTGAGGCATCTTCTTCAATCTGAAAACAGATGAACAAGATCATTATCCGTCTGTGTAGAGAAATCACATTCAATCTGTGTATTAGACATTCCCTGAAATACTTTAGATTTTAACTCCACGCGAGATGACGCCGTTTCCTGACTTCATTGTGACTTCAATGACTGGGAATAATTTGTTGTTTCTTTTACATCAATATTTTTGGAGGTACTGTATCTTTACACTATGTTTAAAGGGTCATATTTTCCTTGACCTCGACCTTAAAACAACATACTTCAAGCGTTTCTAATTTTCTCCAGACTCTGCAGATAATTCACTTTTGAAATGACCCTTCCAAGAAATAAAGAGACCAAGGGTCGTGAAAATACACCCACACATCACATACTATCCAGGTGTGCAGGCCAACAAATGAACACAAAATGGCTGATTGGTTCATACAACAACAGTTAAATGATAAACTATCACCTCTTGAGCTCTTTCAGGCAAACCCTGAGTGCAGCTTCTGGCATTTTTGCCCCATGAACTTTCTTCTCCAGAACGGCAGTGTCATCTCCATCATCTTCGTCTTCCTCATCCAGATTGAACTGTCGGCCTGGGAACACGCCACCTTTGCGCACCAACACCTGACCAGATGGGAAACATACTGTATTCTATTGTCATATACAAGCATATAAAACTTTTGACAAAAAGAAGAAATGCAAATGTCTGTTCACCCTCTTCTCATTATCTGGACTCTTCTTCCTGGTTTTCTGCAGTAGTTTCAGCCCCTCGATCTGTCTGTTTAACATGGACAGGGCCTTCTTAAAACGCTCCTCCAAGCTCACTGCATCCAAGACCTTCATGACAAACACCAAGGTCCAGAGAAAATGAAAAATCACAGCTCTTAACTAACGACTTTTCCACTGGGACATAGACATCCATGAAAAACAACACGGTGCTAAGCCAAACGTACTGCACCAACCTTCACCCGCACTGTCTACTTATGTAAAGATATGCATATAAATAAATATACAAATTGCAAATACCGTATGTTATTATTAAATTTAAAACATTTGACACAGATTTGACACATCTTTTAGTTTATAAGTAATTGCAGTATGTCGCCTCACCTGTAATTTCTCCTTGTTTGAGGTGCGGATCATAGATGTGACCACGTCTGGTAGCGTTTCCCTGGGTAGACTGTCCAGTAGGCGCCTGAACTTCGCCACCACTGGAACAGACATGTCCAACATACCCAGCAACTGCAGACACACACCACCAGCCACCCCACACACACACAAACAAACACAAAGTGGGATATGATTAATGGCACAATAATACAAGTGTGATGTTGAAACAATCTATCACAGTGAACAAAACAAATGTGGCATGTCCCTTGGTATTTTGACAAATGATTGCAAAGCTTTCCAGGAATACAAATCCAAACAGAGTAAAGCCAGCAGTACCGTGACCTGTGAATGCACAGATAGGCACAATGCTGTTTCGTGCCATTTTTTTAATGTACTGAATGAAAGATGGGCCTGAAAGTACAGCAAGGTTTCACAACTTCAACAAATGCACTCTGCTAGGTCTGATATAACACATCTCATACAACATATTAAAACATTATTAAATATTTTTAAATGATCTTTTATTTTATTTCATTCTTTAAATGCCTCAGTCAAATACTCAATGTACTTTATATATTAATATATAACTTCAAAGACACAATGCAAAAATGTGGCCCAGGGTTTAAAAAAAACACAAACACACAACATGACTCATACCTAGAGTTAAAGCATTTATCAGGACTGGTTAACATCTCTGCTGATAAATCTACCATTTGCAAATCATGATGTATGGTTCCATGGCGGGGCACCGCAGAGGAAGCCACTGCTCACTTAAAAAAAACATCACTACACAACTTAATTATGCCAAAGAGCATGTCGATGCTCCACAGCACTACTAGGAAAAACTATAGGAAAATACTGTTGATTGATGAATCTATGACGGTTGAGTTGTTTGAGAAGAACCAGCACTATATGGGAGGGTATGGGTTAAAAAGAGCATTCAATCAAATGTTTAATTGCAATGAAGAGAGCTGGGTTTCTGCCATGAAGCCTGGAGAGCTTTTCTTAATGAAGAGGAAATGAGGTCCAAGAGTTATGTCGACGAAGCTCAGACACAGCAGAACACTGACATGAAAACCGAACGTTATCTACCACAGAATGACTTCAAAGACAATCCACTGTCTGGAAAAGCCCCAGCAGACCTGCACCTAACTGAGATACTGTGGATTAATGACTTCAGGGAAGTTCATGCCACCTGGTTCTGAGAATATGTCTGGCTGAAGCAGCTCTGCAAGAAGTATGGCCTAGAAGTTGCACGGATGCATGGTATTCATGCGTTCACGCAATGCAATTTTGATATACCAGTAGGCCCATGTTATGGTCATGACCAGATATGAAATCTATAGCTTTACTTTTTTTCGCCATCAACACAATTTTGTAATGCTTCATGGGAATATGTCACTGTACATGTTATAGCACAAACACTGAAAGACACAGCTTTACACTTATACTGGCACAAAACTTCTACACATCATACCAGCACATTACACACACAGCCAGAAGAACCAATGTCGAGAATGAAAAACACATCAAGGGTCAAAAGCATTCAAGAAAAACATGTACCTATGGTGTTTTGGGAATATATTTCTAGGAACGTTTTACTGATACTTATCCAATCAACTTTTACCAGACTACTTAAGTTTCAGGAAAAGAAAATGAAACCTGGGGGGGGGGGAGACATACAAAGAAGCACTTCTAGTAACACTGGAGGTCCTTGCTGTGAGGAGCAAGAGGTTTATGTCCACAGCCACATCAAAGTAAGTGAGGGTGGTCATAGTCATGTGCTATTTGACCAGACCAAAAAGTACTAGGTCTCTTCAGGTCCCGTCTGGATGTGACTGGATACAGCTGGTCAAATAAACTTCTGCTGTCGAGTTGCTATTTCCCATTTTACCATGTCTCAAGAAGTTACAATGGATAATACAGAATAATGACACATAAAGAGAAAATTAAGTAATAGGAAGACAGAACAAATTAGAATTATATAAAACATTGAGTACAGTAAATAAAGGAATGATATGAATGGGAAATAACAAAAATCCTTTGACTTGGCTTAGTACTTGTCAAATCATATATTTACCATATACTTTCTCACCATCTCGCTCACACAAACAATATATCTATATTTTATAATATATACACACATACCTGTACAGCAGTCTGGTAAAATTTCTCAGACAGCTCCCCGAGCTCGCCATCATCGGGAGTGACACCCTCTGGTGCTGGAGTCGTGTACTGCTCCAATTTATCCAGCTGCTCCACCTGTCATTATTTACAAGTAAAAAAACTTTTGACCTATTGATAAATGTTTCAATAGAAATAACAATACAGGGGGTCCTCGAGTTACGACGGAGATCCGTTCCTGAGAATGTGTCGTAACCGAATTTCGACGTAAGTCGGAACATACATTCATATGTAAGGTTGATATCGCGAGTGTAATGAGCATTTCCTTGTAATGAGCTTTGTAATGAGCTGTGATGTTGAATATGATAGATGACTATTTAACTATGACACAGTCTTATTATAAGCGTTGACACTGACATCTGAAATATATTCCAAACCGGTAACTATTTAAATAACATTTAAGTCCATACTAACAAATCATCTGAAAACTGTGTGTGCCAGCTAATCATTTGGCAAAAATGTGTACTGGCCTTTAACTAACACAATCTGGAAAAACTGCAAAGCATAATATTGGTCATCCCCACCCCTCCCTTAAAAAAGGATGTTCTTATCCTTTTTGCATTCTTTGCAAAAAGCTGTACATAACGTCATTAGAGTGACAACAAGCACTGTCAGATGGGCATCAAACAAACAAACAAACAAAAATCCAAAGTTTACAGTGAAACACAGTTTTTGAAACACTGTAAGGCATTCTAGGAATCATGGGACTGTTCATTCTTGAACAAGGTAAGGTCTAATACAAAAAGCGCTTTACCTCTGCCAGTGCAAAGGGTCGCTCCTTCAGCAGACTCGACACGCTGAAGCGGCACAGTCCGGTGATGAGGAGGGTGTAATGAGGCTTCGGCCAGTTACTGCCCACCACCTGTACCGCTATCCCCGCTGTACCTATTCTACACAGAGACAAGGAGAGGAGATTGGAGACAGGAGGAGGAGTGTTGAGCTTCTTCAACTCAAAAAGGCACACCACAATTTAAAACAACATACTTTGCTAGTTATAAAGGTTTAATCTTCACTCTGATCATTTTTGGCCCATCCCAGAAATTCATTTAACAATAATATATATGTCTATTTTAAGCAAAAAATGCCTACTTTTTTCTGTGTTTTACATCACTTTAAAGTTCTTAGTTGTCTTTGTTGTTAGCGAAACAAGAATCAAAAGATGTCATCATGGTGTCAATGGGTGGGGATTTTCCACCATTTTAAATTGTCATAAGACAAAAATCTCAATGACCTGCTGTCACCTGTCACAGAGCAAAACTGATTTAAAACTTAACACACGAGCCGCAAACTTAAAAACCTTCTTCTGCTTGTTTCCACTGAGATCTCGCCATCTGTACTTCTCAGTTGGTAAAAAACAATTCTAGGAAATTCTCTAAAAAGACTTGACTGGCAGTTCTGTATTCACCAGAGACTCAATGTAATTGTGCGGCTGCCAGTTTGTCAAAATATGCAATGTGGGGGGCCTCTGCGATTAAAAAAAAAGACAAGAGTGGTCAAAACATGTGGGTTATGTGAAGTCTCAACCAAACACTGCCCGCAAAACTGCCTCACACATCTCCAACGATGTCTTGGGTTTGAATTCCTGCTGTCAGCCTGGAATGCATTTGCTATTTACACAGTTTAATCTAAGTCCAGTAAAAAGCTGTGCGAGCAATGGGACAGCTAATGACTAAACCTACCTATCTTTTTTTTAAAAAACGGGTTGTGAGAGCAGTTTTTTGTGATGCTGCAATGTTGACACAAACTCCCACAAACCAAATGTGTTTCCTATTAGTAGCCACCACAGAGTCTAAGAGCAACTCAAAAGCAAGGACACCTGTAACAGGAGAAACGCCTTTAAAAAAAACAGCATGAAATTCATCAATTTGCCATTTTCCCTTGTTTAACATGAGATTGTGAGCATTCATTCATTACATTATTACGACTGTAATTGAATAATTCAGAGGGACTGAATTTGTAGACAGACTGTTTTTCCAGGCTTGTGTCTGTTTAGTAAGCGGACAGGCCTGGGAGACCGCTGGTGAAAGGCTAAAGTCCACTTCTCTGTGATTGCAGGGCCACTTCCTAACTGTACAGTCAATCACACACTGACCTGTGCATATCACCAACAACATTAAGCTTAGTTATTTAACCAAAATAATGTCCTTTTGGAAGCATACTTAATGAGATATGGTGTAATCTGAAACCTGAAAACAACGAAATATTCAGCATTTCACAGGAAAATAGTAGGCGATAAAGTAATAAGTTATTTTTTATACATCTTCTCCTCTTCTCCTGTAACTTGTATTCAATTCACAACCCCTCAGGTTTGTCTTCCTGACCCACATGTGAGGCTGCCCTCTGAACTCCATAACAACAACATACAGTATCACATACAGGAAATGGCTGTATCCAGATTAGGTTTCTACGTGTGATCTCAAGGAGGTTGAATCGAACGCAACTGGATTCATGATCGCTGCGAGCATGAACTGATGAAGCCTCTTGGGTGAGAGGTGAAACGTCTTCAAAAAGGCAAAAACCAAAAATCCAGTTGCGTTCGATTCAATCTCCATGAGATAACTATGACCTGGATGAATGAGAATATTCACAGGCTTGTTTCTACGTGTGTATTACTTGTGTACTGTGGGGAGGTCGTCGGTGTCGTGCTCTGGGTCTCTGGTGTTGGGAATCACTCCTATGATGGTGCTTTTCAGCGAGGTCCCCCTCAGCAGTCGCTGGCTGACCAGCTGCATGTTTCTCGGAGAATCGACGCTGAACCTGACGGTGGAGCCCGGCAGGAGCACTCCTTCGTGGGTCAGCAGCAGCGGGAGACGTCTCGGTATCTGAATTCCGCCGTCGGAGGTCATCGTCGCCAGCTTCCAGAAGCTAATCAATGATAATAAAACTCCTGCTAACAAACAGGTCGACGTACTCTTACAGACTAGCTAGCCAATCCTAAACATACGACTTCCGGTTGGTAAATGTAAAAACAACAGTTCTCACTGATGACAAAAAACAGACAAACAAACAACGACGTTTTCAAATAAACATTTACATCAAAAGTTGTTGGTGCTGTTTCTCTTTCCACCTGTTCGTTGCTCTGGATTTGCTTATTTACACATTCACTTCCTGTATTATGGAGTTTCTACGGCAACTACAAAAGGACAAAATAAACGTACCAGAAAAAGCGAAAGCAGAGATCAGGAATCAGCTGTGAAACATCTCGTTATTTTTAAAATAAAGTATCTTTGACATTAAAAAAATACTGTTTTAACATGAATCTGATAAAATTAGCCAATTAAAACGTGTTATTTTTCTTTATTGGGTTTTTGGAAATGTATTTTAAAATAGATTGAAATATGGTGAAATGCCTACAGGAGAGTTACAGTGACCTATATACTGTAGGCCTATACTTTTAAAGAAACCCCCCCGGACCACTAACCCACACTGGAATACAAACCGCTCCACCTTCAGAGAGGAATGTAAAACATATCCACATGTTTATATCAATTTACAAGATAAGATAATAATAGTGCTTTTACCCCTAATTAAAAAAGAGCCTTTGGGTTACCCTTTTACTGATCAGCAGCCATAGGCCCTCAGCTCCTAAAAAACTCCAGATGGACATAGCTGACTTATTTCCCTCATTGTCCATGTCATACATCAACAGTATGTGGGGATTTTTATGAAGTAGCCAGGTCAAATAAAATCTAAAACCTACTGCTTACTGCTAAATGACTGCTACTGGTTTAGACCACGCAAGTAACTAGTCTTTTTATCCCAGTTATAAATGAATGTGCTGTAGACTCTGATGTGGGTGAGACAGAAATGCCAAACAAATGTACTTTAGGTTTAAAAATAATTACATCACTTAACCTTCCCATTTGCTTCCATCCCTAACTCAAATACCACACATATGGTACCAATCTGGCCAGCTGTTATTCATTTGCTGTTACTTGTGCCCGCTGACCTTTATGATTTTCATTACTTGATTTTTGTCATTTGATTACATTTTACCTAAGAGTATAGATAGGATATGAAAAGAATAACACTATATTATTCTGCTGCTGGAATATTTAGTGAAAGGTGCTATTCAAATAGGAATTTCCGGAATTGAAGAGGAACTTATGCAGCTGTACATATGAGTGAAATTCCATCTATATACTGATCCCTTTATGCGTTTTATGCACTCGCCACACAGCAGTTTTCTCTGTATTTTATGTTCTTATGTACAATATCTGCTGCTACTCAATAATCCATGTAATACATATAACTTAGGCAGTATTTTGTTTTTCTACCTTGTTTCTCTGTGTCCACAAGAGATATTCCTATTATGTTGTCACATACAGGGCCAATAAAACTAATTCTGACTTATGAAATAAAAGTCAGTAAGTGTTTATCGTTAATGTTGGATATCCAGCAGTAACCTATTTCACTCTCCTTCAAAAGAGTAAATACCACAAACTTTAACTTTAAATTAACAATGTGTTCTTTTCTAGCAATTAACATAAAGTAATAGAATTTAGAATCTTTTCCACTGGATTTCCCTCATGAATGGGCAACTGGAAGGCTGCTTTGTTTGAAATCCATATCTGTATTTTCCACTGTCTCTGGGATTGTTGCTTTCTCCCATATTTATACAAAGACTTTAACACAAAGACACAAACTAACTTAGCAGAGCTGTCTGGAAGCCCTCACTCGACACTGCCATGCTGCCCTGGTGGCATCCATACCACACAGATCCTTTTCACAAATATATGCACCCTGCACACATGGTTTGGTTCAACTCCAGGACACAGACTGAAAATAAATAAACACTATGAGATTCGATAACCAGTTCTAACACTCCGAAAAAGGCTTAAAACCAAACCACGTGTTTTCATTTTACCTTATGCTAGTCTCCTCTGCACCGGTTCTGTCAACCTGGAAGCATGGTGAAAACGATTCATTGAACTGACCTCTTGTATGTTATTAGCTGTGCAGATCCAAGCAGATTAATCTGTCATTGTAGTAAGTCTTGTTTTTATATGTGCAGTACGTTTACTGATAAAATGACAGATTAACATCTTCAGCACCCGCAGTGACCTTCCATCTTTGTCAGGGTTTCTGGTAAGATCTAGTATTATACTAAATTATAATATAATATGCATAACTTAACCAAATACTTTGCACTTTATATCAGTAAAATGAATAGGAAAAATGAACAGAAAGGCTAGAAACCATGCAAGTCTGTATGTGTCCTCCTTGTTGCTACCTTCACACACTTATAGGCTTATAGGCTAAGTATTTACTGGATATGTAAGTGACTCAGTTTGGCACCAGCGTTCCTCAGTGGGTAACTCATTCCCACTTTGGAAACACAATGAATGTGTCAGTGACTTTGCTGATCACTTGTAAAACCAGGTTGGCCTCTAAAATTCCACGGTTAACCATTAGCATTCCTCGTTACTTACTTACTGATTTTCACAGTAAAATCTCTGTCGTATCCACTCCCTGTGAACACGTATACATTGAATAAGTTTTGTCTGGATCATCTTAATTGATTCCTTCGTGTAGAAAATGCTAATATGGTGTTTAATTGGTTAGGGCATATTTTCCAGAGGAATTTTGGCGTTTACTCTGTAGATGTATATGTGTATATTTACATGTACGAACTGGGGTGATTATAGAGTGAGCTGAAGGTGGTGATGGTTCAAGAGAATAAAGGGCCCATGACAAATGGAAACAGGTGTGTGAATCGGTGGAACACTCAGGGTAACTGGAAAGGTCAGGAGAAATGATGGGAGTCTGGAGCTGAGGGGAACTGAAGGAAACTGAAATGCAGCTAGTTAAAAACGTTTGGTTTTTTTGTCAACCTTGGTATGGTCATTGGAAGTACGTCTCCCACAATTCCTCCCAAGGACTAATGCATGTTGTTGTTGATGCCAACATCTGAGTTCCAGACAATGTACGTATAATATGTGATAATATAGAAAGTTATACAAAAAGATGACTTGTTTTTATTTTGTTTTTTTTTAAATTAACTTTTTTATCGATTCCATTCAACATTGTCCCATTAGCATTTACCATCCCATACATATGTTTTCCATGTATACAGAGCAGGCAAATACTTCACACCAGGGATCATACACACAAACAGATTATTCACAATTAAGCACAGCATCCAATAGACTAGTACAGTGTTTAGTACATTTTCCCTACCATCCACATGTACATTCCCCTCTTGTGACCTTTCTCTCCTGATGAAGGATAATGCCGAGTACAATCTTATGAACATTAAACAAATTAAAGTTTGTAGCAAGAACCAAGGGAGTCCATAAGATACATTGCTTTTACCAGGTAAAATCTGTTCTCAATGGTGTTACAAAATCAACCCAGTTAGTCCATAGATTCTTAAATTTATCTGATTCCAGTCTAACTGAGAAAGTCAACTTTTCCATAACAAAAATTTGTTTTTATTTTTTTTACTCTTAATTATTTGCATAATAACAGTTTAAAAAAGTATGACCTTTATAGTACAGCTGTTTATGTGACTTCTTCAAAACAGTTTAATACATTTTGCAGATATAATTAACTCGTTAAAGTAGGAAAACGTAGGGCTGATGAAACCAGATAAGATCAGACAAATAAATGGCAATAGCTTTGATGTGAAACCTAGAATTTGTTCTTGTTCGTGTTTTTGTTGTTTGCAATCTGACTCATGAGAATAACCACTCAGTGCTTGTTATCCTTTGCAAATATTGGCCCCTCTACACTTCCAGGGCTTCTGATACTAATGTTTAATCAGTATCAACAGGGCCTTTACCCAAGTGGCCTCTTTGCAGCGATCAAGTCTTTCTCTCTCCTTTTCCTTTCATGGAAAACAACATAAGTCTGTAAAACTCCATCAGACCTTTAACACAGCCAATAAATATTGTTCAGTGCCTTTCATTCTCTACTGTCACACTGTGATTGTAATGGGAATCATTTCCCAGGCTCTCTGCATATGATTTCCAGAATGACCCATGGGACCAGAGCATCGCACTCATATTTCACTTTTTTGAGGAGTTTCATCCTGAGTAGTTGCAGCTGTAGTTGTTAAACCAACACTTTACTGGCAGTATGTGCGTATGCCATTGGGACTAAGCTGCAGAGGGTTGAATGACTGTATTGGCATTTTGAACTCTTTTTTGAAATAATATCTGGCTCCGACTCTGTCCTTCTTCATACTAACCACCTGGGCCACATCCGTCTTTGCTCATCAGTGCTCTTTTGATGGTCCTCTTTCATCTACTAGAGATCGTCAACAGCTACCGGGTCTCTGTTAGTCTGGTTAGGTCACCTCCTGAAATTTAGTGAAAACCAAAATGGGTGAAATGGGTCAGAGGTAACATCTGGGCCTGCAGCTGAGATGGTCTTCTAACGTTCTGGTCTGGTTTCCCATAGGAAAAGGTAAAGTCATCCTAGTCTGTGAGGGCTCTCGGCCATTCAGGTCATTCTATCATCAGACGCTGTTCATAGTCACCAACTCTGGTCATTGACCCAATGAAAGACTGACCAAGATCGGATTAAAATACCTGCATTTTATTATGCAAGACAACTAAGCAGTCAAATAATGGCAGTATATTTAAGAGGCATTTAATACTGACTGGATACTGGACACAGAATTAGTTCATATAAATAGCATTTTGATTTTTATTTCTTTCATAAAAGTATTGTCATTATACATTTCCAAAAAAATAAATAAATTCAATATCTTGTGTATAAAAAATGTTTCTAAAATCTATTTTCAGACCTGTTGTTGTAAGTCAACTGTGAGAAATATATCACTTTAATATATCACTTTATTTACAATAAAGATACGAATTAAAATGCTTTTATTCTGGAAGAGAAACAACCATATGGTTACATATGATTGATTAAGACTAATAACACTACGCTTACTGCATTTATAGCAATACTCCAATAATTGTCAATTATCTGTTACATCATTATAGAACTTCTTTTGCAGGGGATGAAGGTTTGCCCTCGAAACGTATGAAAGCTGCTCAACCCATCGCTGTACATAAAGAATAGAAACTGAACATCATCATTCTCCCTCATAAAGACAGACTCTAAAACGGAACTATACAGCAAATGTAATGTGAGGAGTGACGGCATGAAGTGACACTGATACTTTCATACAAACAAAGCTTTCCTACGTGGATAATCTGTGCTGTCTTGTCTGACATTTATCTGACATGAATCTCCAAATTATTGACTTTGTATGAAATGCAAACATTTTTGATTGACAGGGAAATAATTCAAATGCCTCCCGGAAGGCTCAAGGTGTCCTCTGTTTTTACATTACCCAAACATTTTCTATTAACGTGCCCTGACCTATTAACCAACAGCACTAATCGGCTTATTGTCAGGCTTAAGTCAGTCTTCATCATCATTTATAATCACGTGAGGAATGTAAACTCCAAGCAAGGAATGTTAAACGATAACATTTCAGTTCAGTAAAAGGGCAAGTTAAAGGGTCCATTACAGCCCTAACAAATACCGAGGGCCTCAGGCGATCTGTTGCACAACTTTACAGTCAAATGGAAACTGAAGCTTTCATTAAGTGGCTGGTGGAGGTCATCCCACTGAATTATACTGTACAATATATGATACAAAATTAAAGTTGACTTGCCTTCATTTTTGACATGAAAAAAAAAAGACTGTAAAGGTGAAATAAGCTAAAGACAGTTGGACAAAGATATGATGGTAGTTCCTGAAGTAAAATCTCAGTCGGAGTTGTTTTGACAGTAAAAATAAAATTAGAGAGTATGTTTAAAATAAAAATATCCCAAACAAGACTAGGTGATATACTGTGTGTGTTCACACACACACTCACACACACATACACATACATATATATATATATATATAATTATATATATATATAAAAGGACTGTATTGAAATAAATACTAGAAATTAGGTAATAATGAACAAACCCTTTGGATTACGTCTTGTCTGTCTAATAATAATTTAAATGCAGGTGGTAAAATGAGATGTGCATTGTCAACATCGGATGCGGGAAGGGGAACCAGTAGTTTTCAGTTTACCTTGGGTCTGAATTTCATTTCACATGCACTGCTCTCCTTCACGGAAGTTTGAAAGAGGCGTTCCTTGACATTCGTCTGGCTATGGTACAAACTCAGTGGTTGTTGTTTAACATAATATCAATCCGATGTGTAGTCTCTTCGTATTCCCACGCAGGACCCCAGGAATCCCAGTCACAGTCACGTCCTCAGTCCAGGTTACGATAATCCTTCGATAAGCTTGTGCTGCACTCCCCTTCTTAACACACCTCCAGAAAGAACTGATCTGATATATCGTCAGTTTTGTCAACATATGTGAACATGAATAATTCTCTCCCAAAGCTAAAAAGCAAATTAGCACAGCATCATTCAAAGATGCCACAAAGAAAATATGTTGGGTTTCCTGAGAGACAGCAAATGAAAAATTACATAATGATGACGGATGCATGTGTGCTTAGACTGATAGAGCCACACCAGAGGTAGCGTCCTCCATTGCATCATCAAGACAAACTAGACCCTCTTCAGTAGATTTGATAAAGACTTATTCATGTTCATAAATCTGCATTCAGGACTGAACTGGCTCGTCTCAGAGTAGGTTGTCCTTTTATCCCTCTCCCAGCAGTCCGAGGGAGATAGCGATACTGATCAGTATCAACAGGGCCTTCACCCCACTGGCTGCTCCTCAGCTTTCCTGACCAAGTCTTTCTTCCTGCCTTTCTTCCAATGGGAAACGCCACAGTCTGTGAAACAGATAAGAAGAGAATAAACGTTTCAATCAGCTGTCTGATTTGATTTATTACCTGCTATTAATATAGTTTAGTCTACATTTGTATTGACTGGATATTCTGTGTGGATACTCAATATGATCCATGGGACTAAGAGCTCCTCAACTGAAGCACAGCTTTGCTATAAACTTCTACATTAGTCAGGCACATACAAAGTAGTTGTAGCTGCAGACTTAGTTGTCGAGCGTTTCTGACTTAGGGCCAAATGCCAAACATTATCGGTAAAGTTCAAACTCTTCAAACAGTCAACAAGAGGGAGCCACATCATTCCTGATCACTGGAAAAGACATTTTCTTAATAAAGGGCATTCACTGAAGAAAATCTAATTTGTCTGCTGTGGCTGGTGCAGCAGAGGCAGGTTGAGAGGGGCACAGAAGTCGTCAGCATACAATTAAACTTAACATTCAACACCCCCTCTCCCATTATCCACAGTTATTGCTTGATGAAAACAGTTTAATCGAATTCAGGAAATGAAATTGGGACCAAAGCCAAATCTTCTGAGGCCTTAGATAAATCTACTTTATCAAATGACTACTCTTCCTTATTTCTTCTGGAACATATTTAGGTCAGAGCTGGGACAAACCTGGTCATGTGCAGATGTCCGGAGGTCACAAAAAACCTTTAGACAAGCAACTTATCATTCCATCATATTGAATCAACAAGCAACGTTTTTATACTTTTGTATTCAATGTACATTCCAAGATGAAGACAGTGGAACAAGGAAGAAAACTCTTTATGGTCGCCTTTCCATGATCTAATTCCATAATGTCTCTCAAACCCACATAAAAGACACGATGTGGTACAGTTTGCTTTGAGTAATATGTTGACATTATACAATCCAGATGTCGAAATGAAAAACTCACATGGATTAACTTTCAGTGTTCACGTAGGGTATCAGTGACTGGCCAGAGCAGTGTAACAGTACGTACCAACAACACAAACGCAAACAGCTGGTTTATGTCCAGCAAACACATGTTTCATTGTGTCAATGAACACACCTTTGTCATGGTAATGACTAATATACTAATATACTGATGCCCACTTTAACAGTTTTCCACATACTTTATTATGTGTTTTTAGTTTACATAATGACTATTTCTTGATGACTGGGGTCAAGAAGAGAAAGAAAAGTCATCTTCAGGATTCTGGATTCTCTGTGCACATGGACTGTGAATCACCCAGGTTCGGCAATGGGGAAAACAGACCCCGGGCAAAGGAAGGATAGGACATAATCTGAGGTCTAACACCTGGAAGACGCAGAGTGAAGGTCCATCCAAACAGATGATGACCAAGGAGAGCCTTCTCCAGATGATGCAGTTCTGGGAGATGACATGTTCTGAGGTAGATTGACAAATGCAATCCTCAAAGGGAAAACCATCGTAGGACAGGTACCTGGTGCCTGACAATGCGAGGTCTGCCCAGACAAAAGGTTGCAGACCTCACATTTACGTTTGCTCTGGGAATAGCAGGAAAGGAGTAGGAATCTGCTGAGTAGCTGCAGCAGACCTAATCCGAAACAGAAGGAGCTAAAGCTGGAAGCTCAGGATGGACAGTGACAAGGCTCCGTAGGACAAGGGGAGGCAATGGGACCACCACAGAAGGGAGTCTCCTAATATGACCCCAGTAATCCGAGCTGTGAGAGAGGTCGTTGAATTGCCGTAAATGAAAACATGGAGATAAGGGATCTAAATAGGGTCAAGAAAAAAAAAACCTCGGATGATGACAAATCCTTCAAACCCCTGTGATGCGAGATGTGTGACAGATAGTCCTGAGGAAACATTTCCTGGACTATTTAAAGAGAGAAATTCCTCTGGGTTCGGCTCTTAGAGCAAAAGCAAAGACGCCAGTGAACCAGCGTGGAGACAAGTCCATGTTATCCAGAAAATTAATTTGACACAAGTCTACAGATAAATCTAATCTCCTTTTTATGCCTCTCTAACAGCAAACACATAATGACACTGATCATGGTCATCTCATGTGGGGGCTCTTCAATTCAAACAGCTCCGATAAGATCGACATCATTCTATCATGGTGTGGTGAAGACACCGGTACGTTCTGCCAACCTTCACTGTCACAGGTTCATATCTGACAGGAATAACTTTTATCTTTTAGTCGAAAAGTGTCAAATCAAAACATACATTTACTTATTTTCACAGGGAAAGGCGGAGACGTTAGAAAAACGAAACCCAACAGTTCTTAAAATGAAAAAAATGCTTGTTGTTGAGTGCACCCCACTTTGAGGCCATGACCCACATGAAGCGGGTCATGGCCTCTGGCTGTTTCAAAATGAAAATGAAAACCAAACGCAGATGAAGTGTCGTTGATACAGTATCTGGACTCTGTCAGACTGGAATGCCCCGCCTGGAGACTTTACCCGATATCATCGTCATTGTTGTTTTGATTGTTTTGACGTAATAAATCCGATAGACACGTTTGTTTGAAATGCATTGTTTTATACTCCCTGTAGGTAAGCTGGTGTCCCTCACACAAACACTTTCTTCCAATGCAGCTTCAATTGCTGCCAATTTGATGAACAAATAATAAGAATGACAAACGACCTACAAATGTAGTGTGTGTGTTGAGTGTGTGTGTTTTGGTCTTGTTTAGGTCTATCAGTGTCTCCTTTTACATTTCCTGTTATACTCACAGTCCTGTTGCGCTTCTTTGCTGGCGAAGCAGTCGCTGAAGAGGCAGTACATGGTTTGGCAGAAGTTGTCTAGGAGGGATTTCGGAGAAGCAAAACGCCAGCTGGACTCTTGCACTCTGTCAGGCTCTTCCGTTAAACAATCCCAGATGTTCTGGATAGTCTCTGGAAGCTCTTGCTGGAACACCTGGACACACATTGACCGTTACCATCGCAGCAACAGCATCAAATGCTCTCTAACATGGCTCCTGGTATCTGAGGTCAGTGAGGAAGACAGATGATGGACGTTGCGGATCTCAGGTAGCCAAAACGTAACTGGATAACTAGCACGAGAGAAAAAAGGACTTAGTAGTACATCTAACATAAGTTATACCTGGAAAAAATGATGGGAGATGATTGGCTTGAAGACAGACCAAATCAGCCAAGGCTCAATGTAAGACTCATGATCTGGCCGACTGTCTCCACTGACATTAACCTCACTGTCTTCTTCAACCCCATGCCCAGAGGGCACGATGCAATGATGTCCAATAAGACATCTTCACTTCTTATCTTTAGTCATCTTTAAGGCATGTAAATTCTCCAGTCATCCATGTCTGGCATTTAGAAACCTAGGTCTCGAGGGTTTGTTGCAAAACAACTCACCACTGATGTCAAAGACAAAAAAATATCAATGGGTTTAATAAATTCACCTACACTAATCCCTTTTTGGACCACAAACGGAAGCCATGCTTCATCCTTCCCATTAATTCCCAACATTGATATATAGAATCAACGTGATCTCCCTCTCCTGCCGAACATCCTCTGACTCGTAAAGTCGTCTATTTGAAGAGGGAGTGAATACAGCTGTGGTGAAGATACATGGCCTCCATCTTACCTCAGCCGGATGCGACTGTACAAAGACGCCCTCGACATCCCTGAAGCGTCTTTCCAACTCAGCTGTGTACGGTCTTGAGGGATGCCGCTCCGGCATAACACGGATGATCTGAAAATTTCAACTGGTCTTTAGGTTCATGTTCAGGAAAACATTTAAAATGAGAAAAGACTTAAACTGAATTTACAATTCATTACTCATTTTTCATGGTGACATCTCTTGCAGGGACAAGCTGGGTCTTGTTTTCAAACGAACAAAGTAGCTTCTTTTCCATTTTTTCCCTCACACAACAATCCATAAATCACCTAAATGTAATAATCATGTATTTTTTTGGAATTACAACCGCATCCCTACAAATAATCAACTGAATTACATTAGATTGCTCCCAGTGAAACTGCCAGGAACCTGGGAGTTATATTTGATTCTGATTTATCACTCGATTCTCACATGAAACAGACCTCTGCCTTTTTTCACCTCTGCAATATCGCAAAAATCAGACATATCCTGTCTCTTAAAGATGCCGAAAAATTAATCCACGCTTTTGTCACGTCCAGGCTTGACTACTGTAACTCATTACTATCAGGCTGCAGCAGTAAGTCCTTAAAGAGCCTGCAGCTTGTTCAAAATGCTGCTGCACGTGTATTGACCAGAACCAAGAGAAGAGAACATATCTCCCCCATATTAGCTTCACTGCACTGGCTCCCTGTGAAATTTAGAATCGAATTCAAAATCATTCTACTCACATACAAAGCTCTAAATGGTATGGCACCAACATACCTACAAAATGTAATAATCCCATATCATCCTACTAGAGCACTCCGCTCTCAGAACGCAGGTTTACTCACAATTCCAAAAATCCATAGGAGCAGACTAGAAGCCAGAGCCTTCAGCTATCAGGCTCCTCTGCTGTGGAATCATCTCC
>JAFBJQ010000176.1:593164-614384 GCA_016785345.1 Trinectes maculatus
CTTGTATAATTAATAATTATAAGTCATGTTGTTAATGTGTTGTGTACACGTGGCATCCATTGCACTTCTGTCCATCCCTGGGAGTGGGATCCCTCACATGAGTCTCTCCTGGAGGTTTCTGCGTTTTTTTTCCTCTGTTAAAAGGGGTTTTTTTGGCAGTTTTTCCTCACCGTTGTTGAGGGTGTAGGTCAGAGGTCAGAGGATGTCATACCCTGTACTCTTTGTTAAAGCCCTAGGAGGCAAATTGCAATTTGTGAATATGGGCTATACAAATAAAATTTGATTGATTGATTGAGATTGGCGGTCAGTGAATCAGCCACTAATTTCATTACTGCTAACAGGACTGCTGTGTGACAACCGACTGCGAGACGGGGCAGTTGGTATTAGATTGAGCGTACGTCAGCTGTGGTTTGAGGGTGTCGGCATTTTTCTAACGGGTGGTTATTTGCAATCAGTGCCTATGGAACACACAGGATTACAGGGGCCCAGGGCCCTCAGGTTTCAGAGCTGCAGGGGGGCACACCTCATTGGCTTTGTCAGCAGCTTAACCGAGTGGAACATGAATTTCTACCTGAAGGCGAATTAGCGAGTGTTGCTGTGGAGGGTGTAGCACTTCTTTAAGCTATTAAAGCTATTACACTGGTGTAAACCCTCCCGCTCCATGGTCATCTTATAGCCTGTGTTTTCATTCATCAGTCAATGACCGATGTTTGACTTTTAAATTTGTTTTCTTCGATGATTAAACCGATCTGGACATGATGTCACAGAAACATAAGAAAAGATGGAGGCTAAAAGGAAAATGTATTTCACTTAAGCTGCTCCATACCAGTAATGTAAAGACACTTTTCTTTCCTGCGAGAGAGGAAATATAAATATAAATATCCTGACCGGGATCATTCATATCCTGAGATATTGCATTATCATTCACCCGTCTTAATTAACTAAACATCCGTCGCCATAGTGACCGAAACGGTCCAATCACAAGATGACAGCGAAACGGATTTTGTTTATTTCATTGTGAAACTGTCGCAGGTCTGAGGAGAGCAGCTGAGAAGGCGGCTGTCAATGCGTCCTGGGGACACATTTGTGCCCACACATGTAAGAGAATGTGGACACGTGCGTCTCAGAGACAACCTGGCTGTAGTTTGACCGATCTGACCCGAGGACGCATCTGAGACACATCATCTTTCCCTGTTCAGATTCTCACTATTTATTATAAGAGCTTATTGGAGGAGTAATTTGACCCTTCTGACACAGATTAACTCTTCATACATCATATATATAATATAAATAAACATCCTTCAGCGCTTAGCATTTTAGCACTTCACTCAAGTCTGATTTATAATTATTTATTATCAAGTAATTTGACATGATTAATATCTTTTTACATAATTTATTATTATTGCTTATCACGTAAATGCAATCAATGATTTTACATGATTTATTTTTATGTACCTTTTTTAACAGGCCTTGGTTGATCTGGAACCAGAGCCTCTGGAGAACCAGCACATCCAAACCCTCCACCTGGAACTTCTGATGGATTAAGGAGACGAGAAAGATTAATTCATATTTCAATATGTTATCTTAATATCAGTAAATCAGTTCAGGCGCAGGGAGCAGGGAGAATTTTTACCAGTCTGCTGATGTTAGCCAGTCTGAACACTTCTCTCCTATGAACCTTGATGGTGTAGTTGATTGGAAAGTTGTGCTTCTGGGACACAAACAAAAACAAAATTTAAAATAAAATCTGAACAAATAACCCCAGTGATGTCATAGTGGTGTTGTCTGGGTTAATTAGAATGCAGGATCAAGATACAGATACAAGAAAGGAGAAACGGGTGGGTTTGTCGGAGGGGAAGCTCCATGTTTGGAAATGGAACACTTCCTCTCATAAAGGACGAGTCAGTCGGCTGTGTGACCCCATCCACATTCTTCATTCAACTTTGTTATTATTATTATTATTATTACACAACAAAATACTACTCACCATGTAGCGCCGCCTGTGGCTGAGCGTGTCGTTGAGCGTCTTTAAGGGTGTACACATGCTGGTCGGCGTCAGGGCCATCAGAACGGGTTCTAGTAGACACAGGCCTATAGAAACACAACCACTGGAATTCACTTTACGCCACAGAGCATCAGCTGCGACAAGAATGAACTCATGCACAGCATAACATACAAGCTCCGACCTTTTTTTTATTAGTCTGGTGACTGTATACAAAAGGGAGAGGACCTTTGACACTGAGGCTGTTGTACTGTAAATAACACACGTATACGTGCACCACTGTGCAGACTCCAGGTCATTTCCTACTTATTTCCAGACATTACTTTTGCCTTTCTCCATCATGCGATTGACATCACGCAGATATTGCGATGTCACAAATCAGTGTCAATGCCCCCAACTTTTAGGTTGAACATTTAAGTTCATCAACGACAAATCAGGAGGTCAGCAGAAAGAAAAGCAGTCCAACAAAGTCGGCTAATGTGGGTTTTTTTTGTTGTTGTTGTTTTTTTAAATGGGGTTTTCAAACAAGCATTTTTCAGGCCAGCGAAGAAAAAAAAGGGACGAAGAAAAAAAGGGGAGACAGCTGCTTCCTGCTGCTTTCCTGTAAGACCTTCAGGAACCGTCGCCCACGTCTGTGACAAATATTCGAAACCACAAAACACAGCAGGGGAAACGCCAGGGAATCAACAAAGACGGTAGCACACATCATCTGTGAAGCCCGAGCGCCAACGGCTTGTTTGAACACGTGAACAAATGATGGAAGCTCTCGCGCGTCTTATTAGTCACCAATCAGGCGGCTTGTCCACCGCCTGTTTAAACGCTCCAGTCAAACACGCCGACGTCCAACTTCACGTCGAGCTTCACGCAGCAGAGCAGTCAAGCGACAGGTATCCTGACAGATGCCCGAAGCGCCGTCAACACCCTGACGGTTCTGACAGCGAGACAGAGAGGGACATGTCTCGGCGCTTAAGTCAGACACACGTCTTATATTCGCCGTCTTCTTATTAACGTAAATCCTGCACTGTCAGCTCTTTTTGGCCGTATTCAGTGTAGTAGGAGTCAATTTACCTTTTTACCTGTCTTCACCCTGACCCCGTTAACCAGTCTTTTTTTTTGGCAACTTCTTGTTTTTGAATTTTTGTCTTTATTTTATTTGTCTCCATTCATTTTTGTATTTCACTCCATCCTGCTGTATGATTTGTGTCACTCAGCCTCCCGCCTGCTTCGGCTTCAATCCATGCACCAATTTTTCTCATCCTCCCCCTTCAACATCGTTTAAGCTCTCGTCAAAAGAACGTCTGTCAGCAGCTCACTTTCCCTGTGGCCAAGAGTCAGCTGAGCTCATTCCCCTCTCACGCTCATTCCCCTCTCACATGATTATTTTCTGTGACATTTTTACACTCGGGTCTATTAGGAGCTCATCATCGGGGACTAAAGTAACTGTTGGCTGACAGATTTCAGGCTCCTTGGTATCAGACTGGCCATCAGCGCCTTCACATCAGCGGGCAGAGGACCATAAAAGCCTCCATGAAGTTTTTATTGTGCCTGTCAGTCTCGAGCGCGCGCTGAATGCGAGACGATTCTAACTTGTCTTTACTCGCCGTGAATTTATTTTTCCTTTGGCAGCAGAACATGTTGCACCGGCCTTCGCGATCCCCTGCGGGAAAGAGTGCAGCGAAACACGGAACACACGAAGAAAAGTTTCCCAAGGAAAACAATAGCAATGCCCAATGATGTCAAGAAAACAGAAAACCATACAGTAAAACTATACTGCTCATATACAATTATCCTACAGTACTTGTACCAGTCAGTCTATTTATTCTCTCAGTTCTACTCCTTCATCCCTGAAAGGGTTAGACCTTTCCCATCAACAGATGTTAATCCCATATGTCTTCTCATCTGATCTGACCATCCTTCTTGTCCCCACTTTTTATCTGGCTCCTTCCTCGTCTGGACGGAGTCTGTCGCAGTGGCCCAGTATACCGACCAAGCCAGTAACCAAACCACACAGCTCGATCCAGCCTCGTTCCACCTCTTCACCCCTTGCCCTGAACTGGCCAAATGGACAGAAATCAATTTGTTTACGAAGGGAAAGAAAATCAAGACCAGCTGGTCTCCAGATGTCAGTAATGTTTCAAAAAAAAAAAAGAGACTAATCCCTGTGTCAACCTCTACAGTTGACGAGGTCAAGATCCATTCACGAAAAGGTGCTCAACGCTCTCACGCACTCCGGGTGTTGCCTTCAATAAAAATCATCGAGGACAGCGAATGAAAAGCTCTCAACTTGAACCACAGTCTCAGATCAGCTGCGTTTTATGTCAGTCATATGCTCCAGAGGCACAGTTACTAAAAACATGATAATGCCTCTGGACGTGAAGACAGAAGGGAGCTCTTTCATTTTATTATGCATCTGTCTTTTATGACTTTATGATGTTCACAGTATCAAGTTTAACCTGGTCTCCTGCAGAAAGGCGTAAGAGTTAAGCTCCACTGAATGTATACCATGTGATGTGGAATCCTCCAAAATTTGCAAAGCAATAGACAATCATAGACAATCCATCCATCCATCAATCATCTACCCATCATCCATAATGGGACGGGGGGAGCTGGACTTTGTGCAGGATGGAGGGTACATCATTGACAGGATGTCAGCCTATCTTAGTCATACAACATTAACATACAAACATAACCATGTAAACATACAACATAACCCAGATTTGAATGTCAGTGCTTCTTGCTGTGAGGCACGAGTGGTAACCAGTGAATCACCGTACTCCCCGCCCAGAAAACCGTTTACTCAGAAACAAAACAAAACAGGAAAAAACAGATGTTGGAAAGCGAAAGTCGTCTCATGACCAAGTGGCGTCCGACACAGACTAAAACCTGGTATCAACTGAACTGATAGAGACTTGGACATATTGTACAGATTGTTTGCCGTGTTTGCTGAATACGTACACTTGCAATAATTCTTTACACGGCTGTCTGCCACACAGAAGCAAAAGCCACAACTCTGTTCCCTCCTGCTCTGTGCACAGCAGAGCAGGAGAAGAGTTGCACAAGAACTGTTTCCTTTGGCAAGAGATGCGTGTTTTGTTTGGAGCCAGACTTTGTCGTTTGGCATGAGCAATCAGAAAGAACTGTAAACGCACATGACACAAAAAAATTGACAATTGGTCAAAACTTTCCATTGTGGATATTTACATCGCTCACGTAATATCTATATATATCTATCTATCTATATACATCTATATATACACACACACACACACACACACAGACAGACATTAGCCTCACTGATAAGTGGTTTTTATGGCTTCACAGCTGTTTAGTTCTAAACCCTTGAGATCCCTTTGCATTGTGCGTGTAGAAATGCTGTTACTTTCACTATTGAACATAGCCCTGAGTTCTAGTGTTGTTTTTCTATGATCTGATTTCACCAAACGTTTACATGAACGCCGATCACGACCATTCAAGATGCTGTTTCCCCACTGTCCTTCCACTTTTTGAGTTGGACAGTCCTTAACCCGATTTTAGTAGTTTCAGCAGTCTCCTCAGATGTTTGCTCTGCTTGATGCACGGCAATAATTTGACCCTTCTGACACAGGTTAACATCTTTTCCATGACCACAGGATGTGTCTTTCCACATGGTTGTTTAACAAATGAGAAGCTACTCAGTCACTGGATCAGTTAGGGTTAAATAACTTGTTGCCAGATGAAACATAATCCCTCATTGCAGTAATCCAGTGGGAGGGTGTTAACTATTTGCTTAGTTAAATCCAGGTGGCGATCTTTTTTTGGCAAGGCTGTATGTGTGTGTGTGTGTGTGTGTGTGTAATTATGATGATGATAACAATAATAATATATTCTGCATGGAATAATGTTTGAATAAAAACAAACTCAAAATACAATTGTGTTTTTGTTATATATTTTAAACTTAGAAACTTATTATTAAAATGATTAAAAGTGAAAAACTCCAGGCAACCAAAAAAAACACTTGACTTGAAAAAAAAACAAAGGGTTAAGCAATAGCTATGTGTTTTTGTGTAAATCCATGGAGAATAACTCAGTTACTTTGCTGGTTAAATGGGATGAATGAAATACAGTGAAAACTACTTCTGGCCCCTCTGTGACATATAAAAAAAAACCATACATTATGTCTCCCTGAGTGTGTTTGTGTGTCCCAGCACGTGATAGTGTGTATCACAGTGTGATGCCCCACACAAGGCAACGTGAGGCTGCTACCAGGCTGGAAACCAGCTGTTCAGTCATTCACAGTCACCAGGGAAACAAAGGGCTGCCTCTTCTGCCTTTACACCAGCTGGGAATCTTTTCACGTGACAATGACTCGCAGATCAACACAGTCAAGACAAAGCATGAAAACTTAAATAAGATGAACGCACAGCGGTATATTTTGCCTTTTGTGTTCCAAATTGACAACTGCTTCTTCTTAACTGCATTTTTATACTAGTAACCTGAGAGTGTTGGTATAAATGTCTCAGTCACACATGCCACTCAGACCACAACGTTACATATCGCAAAAAAAAACAACAACAACAGGCAATGGATTAGTTTGCACAATCAAGTGGCTATGTTACTGACTCACAGCCGTGAAGGCTTCATTAGTCAAACAAACTTAGGAGACAGGAAACCAACATTGTTACCGTGACCAGTTAGTGGCAGTCTGCAATTAATAGCCCCATTAACTGCAATCGTTATCACAGAGCTGATTAATGGGCCGTAACTTGGAGCACGTCCTGTTTTTACAGTAACTCCACAAGCCGATGTTTATCCTCGTGCTGACAACCAGCACACTTGGATGAATACGGGGAAAAGACCTTCACCAGATGACGTCGCTAAGATGACGTCATAGAGATACAGTGACCTGCTGGGGGCGCCACACTCTTTCATCACTTTCAGTCACAATTAAAATGATGTGCAACTAGTATTCAAGCGTTTATAGTTATCCATATAAATATAGGCTCATTTCTTTATGCTGAATGTACTTTTTTATTATTGTAGGTTTTATTCTGAAAATGCACATTTTATTACCTAACCTTACTTTATTTATTTCCTCTAATGTAAACTTTAATGAAGCTTCCAGCACAACTTGTTCAACATGTTTACACCATGTGAGAGTTTACATGCTTGAATGAATGAATGGCACATCTGAATTCTTTTTAGTCCCCACTGTAACGGCATGAAAATGGCCACAAATTGTCCACAGTGATGGTGAATGTTGACCAAACACTTCCTGCACAACTCTTCCTCTCCAGTATCTGCTTACACCATTCCTCCCTAGAATAAACACTAAAAACAAAAATCCTCAAACCAATTGCTTTGAATCAGATTCTGCAGGAGAGGTTGGTGTCAGGAAATAGCTTTGTTGACCTTTTACGGCTTTTAGCCTGTCAATACCAAAGGGGGAACATTCCTTTGCAAACTTCTGACTTAGGAACCAAGTGGGACCCACCTGCGCCTGAGGCCAGGCTTGAAGAATGGATGAACAAAGGCCACTGTAGGTGGTAAGAGATCTGCCCAGTCGGAGGCCCACTGACTATAAAGTCCTTCCAAGCAGCACCAGTCACAACAAGAAACCAGTGATAATCAACAAGATGCATCAGTGTTTATGACTGATCATCGTAATGTCATTGAGACTTAGACAGGAAGTAATAGCACATCAGTATGGTCACTCTGTGAGTTTAACAGAGCGTGTTGAAGAAGAAGTATTAATTCGCTGATAAGAACACAAACACTCAAACTACTGAAATACACTACTACACCACCAGTGCGGTCATTATGTGACGTAGCTAAACCCACAGAAGACCACGTCGAGAGCTACAGTTAAAGCACACAAACAAAACAAGAGTGATGACCACGTGTCCGGAGTTTAACTCTAACGAGGCTTGTTATAAGTGAAGGTGCCTTTTAGGACGCGCGTGTTTCGGAGATTCCAGAACCTGATGTCTGAGACAGTGAGAGATTAACCACATATATATACATATATATCTACTCCAAAATAAGACATAGTATTCTATATATTTCTATATATTACTCTATCCTTATATATTATATTTCTGTATATGTATATGTAAAACAATAAAAAAAAACATCTGCTGTGCTGCTGTGTTTCTGATTTCTGATATTTCACTGTATGTGGACAATATAATGTCAGGCAGACGCCGTGTTCCAAGCCTCCCTGAAGTAAACAGAAAGCCTGGCCATTACAATAACAATGACCTGTGCTGCGTGACCTCCAGCAAGGCGAGAGATGTTTACCGGTTTTAATGTGTGATGCCACAACAGGTTACCAAACACCAACAATCTGCTCGTGCCTTCACACGTCTCCTCTGACGGAGTCCAGGTCTGCGGCTGACACATGGCGTCAGTCAACGACCCCATCAATCCTGCTGTAAGCGCCAGTCAACTTCCAGGCTCCTGCTCGCAGTGGCTGCACAGCTGGGCTCCCTGAGAGCCGACTTAAAGAGGCAATGAGGTATGCAGGACAGTACGGGTCACCGGGACGTCACAGTGATAACACGTGACAAATGACTTTCATTTCTCATAGGCTGTGGGAGGAGACCTTCCCAAAAACCAGAGAGGGACCAGCCATCTCCACTGACTGAATTAAAAACACACTCTTTCTATGACCTAACAAGAGCTGCCTGGCCTGTGTCCTTCTTCGCCCTGACCCTGACGTTCGATAACATTAGTCCAGACAGCTTCATCATCACAACGAGCTGACAGTTTCTCTGCGGCACAGACCATCTGATTATCTTGTCTCCTCTTAAGCCCGAGACTTCAGCTGCACCGTTTGATGTCCTTCAGGATCCGAGCCCATACACGATCAGGTCCACTAATTCAATCAATAAATCAGTGAACGAGCAGCGACTGGCACGGGCTGGTTGGATACCAGAGTACCTCTCATTGAGGTCTCAGCGTTCAGCCTGTAAATCCTCATCCTTTGAACATACACTTTTTCTCTGGTTAGCACAGGAAGGTTCTTTATGCTTCCCTCTACAGCCATCGACTGTGTATCTCAGGTTCTCAGAAGCTTAGGATACTTTGTGTTCAGTTGCGTACATTACTGTGTAATGACAGGATTACCGTTTATGTTGCAGGAAGAGGTTATGGACGACATGGATGAGTGCCGCGAGCCACCACTGATTCACTCTGAGGAGGTGAAAAGGGATGGAAGACCTGACACCTTCATGGAAGAGCTGTTTACACTGGGGTGGATGAGAACTATTTTCTTCCAACCTTTCGGGGGACAATCGTGGCTCACTGATAAGACTCCAAGTTGCAGGCGGCACAAATACCTCTGCAATGAGTGGACGATGACTCAGAGGGGGAACAAAAATGTCCTGGCCCATGTGGAGCTACAGAGCATCAAAGCAAAGGAGAAATAAATAGACCAAAGTCTGTTGGGCCTTTTTGGGAGAAACAAGAACAAATGCAAACAAAGATTCTGGCAAGAAGTTCGTTAGAGAAGAAAATCAAGTTTTTTTCCACGTGAGCATGTGCACGTTGTCTCAGAGCAGGGCTGTGGAACATATGGGAACATACTGTAGCTGCTGTAATGGGAGTAAATGTGTGAAATGAGACGGTGAACCAAGTGAAAGAGGTTCACGGGTCAGATCCGTCACTCTGCAGGACTAATGACAGACACACAGCTGGAGCGCATACAAAGTTTAATGTATTGGAAGATGTAGAACAGCGGGACATAATTTCTATAGAAGGCAGAAAGACCATGAAGTTAACGGTGAACAATCGAGGCAAGATGTGTTCAAGGTTGATGGTTGTTTGCAGAGTGACAGTCTGTTTACCGTCAGTGAAACGGCTGAAACTAAAGAGATGCTATCAGCTGCCCAGTGAGAATAGCTGAATATACATGAATACGGTCGAACCTCATTTTCAAATTTGACAACTAACTTTTACGGCCTCATAAACCTATGGGAATGTAGCATTCAGGAACGGGACCATCTGGTTTACAGATTGGGGGGGCTAGGCCCAAATAGAGAAGAAATGCTGGATGATCGTGTTGGTGACCATGACGATCCACCTGCGGTAAACTGGTGACAGGACAGTGACCCTGAACCGCTGGAGAACATAACAAATAAAACCGCAGTCAAAATTGTTCCGGTATCAGGAGGCTCCTCAGGCGTAGATGTTCCTGGATCAGATCAAGTCAGTGGCCTACGACTGTAAATATACTTGTCATCACATGTATCTCCACTGGGGGACTGAGCTCATCCGGACCATAACTTCTGCATCAGAAGTTAAAGAGCCAACGATATACGGCATTGACCCTGATGCCAGGACAGGCCTGATACCTGACGCTCTCGCCCCATTCGCTGTGTCCTCCCTTCTCATCTCGGGTCGAGTTTTAAAGAGAGAGAGAGAGACTGCGCCCTCGCGATAAGGCCTGTCTCTCCTGGTCCGAGCGACGCTGTGATAGATGCAGACTCCTGCTACCACGACCATGAGGGGCAGATTATTGTGGAGCAACACAGTAATCAAAAAGCTTCAAGGCCCATTTTTCACAATGGGGGAGTACGGATGTTGTCATAAAGGACAACAAACATAATTATCACACTTTGAACCCCCCCCCCCAAAAAAAAAAAAAAAATTCTGTCCAGCATCAACCGACGTTAGCACAAGTCTCTGGGCCGCGTTCAAACTCTCTCACCTCAGTGACGCACCGATCACAAAGCCTCAGCATGAATTCTTTCAACTCTTCCTGTTACCATGGTAACGCCCACAGAAAACAAACAAACAATGCCACAGCTAAAAAACTATTGTTTGTAACAGCAGCTAGTTTTTTTTTTCTTTTTTTTTTTAATGCCACTAAATAATAAAGACTAGGTTTTAACCAAATGAACAACAGCTGACTGAGCAGTTTTTCAGTCATGCGACTCAAACGGTCCTTTGAGCCCCGAGGAACAAATTACATTAAAATGGCCTGGGTGTCTGCAATGTATCAACATTACAGCCGCCATAATGTTTTTATGTATATCATGTCAAACATGAAAGAGTCATTCCTAATAACAGTAATCTGTAATCCCCCCTGTGGGGAGCCGGGGTAGAACAGGACCGTAGCGCAACATTAAAAGGCGATGGAGTGTGATTTAATGTAATGTGCTACTGACAGCACCGATCACACACACACAGACACAGACACAGACACAGACACACACACACACACACACACACACACACACACAGCCGTGACGTATAGCTCTTTCTCACGTGAGCTAAAGCCAACGTTACGATGCGTTACCATAAAAACAGGTCTATTTTACTTTAAAGAATAAAGCGTGATGCAGAGATGATGATATTGGTGATTATGAGGTGTCATTATTTTGTTCATTTAACATTGATAAAGTGATGAAAAGAGTCGGGTGGTGTATAACAGTGTTCTCTGGGGGGTGAGCAGTGTCAAAGTCGTCCTGTAAAAGAGCCTGTGTGGGAAGAGGTCACCGATGGGGTCATCTGCTGCCTACATTCATCTCCTCAGCTGTCTCAGATGTGAGAATTAATGTTAGAAATTAAACTTTAGTCGTCTTACGGCAGCCCAAAGTGCACAGACGCCTTGTTCAACAATAGAACAAGGCCTTGCACCTTCTTCACGTCAATATGGAGACTGATAGGAGAACGACTTCAAGCCTTGTCACAGGACAGATAACACTGAGACACAGAGAAATACTATTCTCCCCTGTTTCTGTGCTAAGTAGCAAACTAATATCCAAAGATCCTCCTGGCTAACAGGTCATGTTTGTCATGTTTCTACATGACCGTCCACATGACAGCATGATTGCCCTCAAGAATCTGACTGAACTGCCTTCACTAATTTCCTCACAGAGCGGCACTATAAGTCCCTGTCACGTTTATCTTTATGTCCAACTCGTATAAAGAGAGCTGTCTTATGAGTGGGAGAAAATTAGGACAGTAAAGGCGCCAAGTCTGTGCCTGTGGGAGACAGATTCTCGCTTTATGATTATTGATATTCTCACAGCCACAGATGCTTGGCCCCACACGGGGACAGCTGGGAACGGGCTGGGACTACCTCCTGGACGTCTTCTGTTGTAGAAAATACATTAAAGGCTGAAAAACGCTGCATAATCCCCTCTTCTCCACACATGGTCTTCATCAGGTGAAGATGTCATTCCATTTCCTACGTGAACGAAGGGACTCGTTATAACGAGCGTGTCCCATTGGTGCAATAACCCCTTTTAGATGTCAGAACGACAGCCGCTCTAGTTCAACTAATCAGGCTTCTCCGATGACAAACTCAACACTATCCACCTGCACGGAGGCAGACGCTGCAGGGAAGATGCCCAGTCACTCGGCACATCAGAGAACCAGCAGGAGCAGAACAATCATGCCTGGACTCAGTCCGGATTCATCGTCAGTGCCTGAGGGAAAGTCCAGGTGAGGACAGGCGTGCCTCAATACAAAGGGGTGGGGGTGGGGGCGGGGGCTGTTCCCTGACCTGAATCCACAAGATAACATCACTCAGCTCATTCATCTCCCAGACATCTCATCACCGCACCTCTCACATCATCGCCATCTGTATGGTCACTCGGAATCACGGCGAGCGTTACTTCCAATAAATCAGCTACTTTAGAGCTACTTGTTTCTGTCAAAGAGCTACGTTCCATCACTCGGTGGGTGGCATGAAGGGTGAACCTCTCACTCACCCTTAGGCCTGTGCAGACGGGATGTACTCTATACTGTATTACTCACATGATTTTTAGATGTTATTTATATGTTGCCCCAAAGATAGGTGTGTGTTCAAAGTGTTGTATCCGTAAGAACAAAGGGACTCATTATGAAGGAATTTCGTCTCAGGGGGCTGACACCCCTTTTCCTTATAACGATAAACGTATAAGCTGGAGTGGAAATACAATTTTTAAAACATCTTGCAGCTTGCTGGAAAGAAAAGCGTCCGTGTTCATACTACATGTAAACAAAGGAGTTTCGAGTAAGGTGCGTGACCTCTGACGTTCTTACACTGACAGTATAACACATGTGGGTAACAGCTGCCACCCGTGAATGAATGAACAGTCCATAGTGGCTGCAGGATGGGTTTTGCCAAATGCCACGCCCCGTTTTGACAACACACCTGTCCTATCCAATAGAGGCCTTTACCACCTTAAATTGATGTCAATTGGCCAGATTAGTGTTTATCCCTCCCTGAAGCGGAGTGTTAGTGAATACATCCCCGGCGTGGTTGAACACATTAACATACGATTGGTCAGAAAGCTGTCTCTTACCCAGAAGGCCTCCCAGCAGGTAGACTGAGGTCGACAGTTGGACCATACTCGTGGGCTTATGTCCACAGCTTCACAGGGCTCGAAGCTCAGCAGAATGTGTCGCCACAAACACACACGTGCACACACACACATGCATGCACAACCATGTGCGAAGTATCGTCAGGCCTCAGGTCTCCGTTGCTTGGTTGCACATCTCCGGCAGAGACTGATCCTGACTCACACAAAGCTCGTACTTCCTCTGTTGGCAGTCTGTAAACACACAAAAAAAAAGATAGCTAATGAGACAGAGACAGTGTCTGACATAACATAGTGAATATGATATAGGCAACTGCTTTCACTTTGGTACTGTGTCATATTCATGTGGGGGCATGATGCCAACATAGCTGTAAATCCGGTCTCATGTTGTTTGAAAACGTGAACACATTATTATGTTATCACGTCGTTTTCGACCTCATCGTGATGTGGGAATGTCTACACTCCTACAATATGATGACAGATGACTTTTGTAACTATATAAGCGTTAGGTTGTGTCTCTACCACTAAACTGGTGCTTCTGTATCTACTGTGATTGTGTGAATTGTGAGCTAGACTCCGATATAAAAGCTGTGTAATGAAATAAACGGTGTCAGATCACAACAGACAGAGTATCAGCGTCCGTGAATCCACCTGATAGTTTCACTTTCATTGACATATTTATACTGTCATTGACATTCCATGCTGACTGTGGAGGTTGGTCTGATCCGAGCATCTGATTGGTGGCCGCAGAGTGACGTCGGCTCACCACAGCCTTTGGTGTCCCTCCAGCTTATCAATGAGAAACGACCTCAATCGTACATAAGCTAAACGTCTTTACAACATACAAACTTGTCACGCTATAGCGTGAAACCTTTCAGAGAGGTGTGCTGAGAGCGGACCAGCTGTCATCATATGGCTCATTTACATGACTTGTATTTCATGCTGGGGTTCAGACATGGGGATATTCTCATTCTCATCCACACTTCGAACGCACCGTCCGCCGTTGGGCCTGTCGCACCAAGCGCAGACTCATACGGCATTGTACGACATAATACGGCATAACTTTACTAATTTATTGCTTTTTTTTTTTGTGGAACCCCGACCTATGGCTCGCGGACCCCCCGGGGTCCGGCGACCTGAGTTTGAGAATCGTGGGTCTAACTGGTCCCACCGTGGTTTCATAGTGATTTGTATCGTTGCCTTGTGGATCTGTGTGTGGAGATCTTTGCCCAGGTGTCTCTACCTGTCTCACACATAAACAGCCAGCGAGTTCATCGGCTCAGAGAGAAATCCTGCCCTCATCAGAGGCCCGTTAAAACACCCATCAAGGTTTTATTTATTGTCCTCAGCGGGCTGACCCAACTCACCTGAAACCGAGCAGATGCTGCCTCTGCTGTGCGTGTTCATGCAACAAGCTCTGCAGGGACTAAAACATCAGCTGGACACGGGGCCTTGATCTGTGACAGTCCACCATGACCTCCCTCGCTCCCACATCCAGTCAGCCACTAACGCCAACCACCCGGAGATACCCTGCTTAGTAATACTCCAACCAACTTCAGTGACAATCCGTCCATGCATTGCTGACTTCATCGGTTCACACACACAGAGGGGTGAAAATAATACTGCGCTCCTGGCTACGCCTGCGTGCTGGGTAATAAATCCCAGCCATGTGACACATGCTGCCAGAAAGTTTTCACACGTTCTCTCAGCTCTAACTACTGAGCGAGATGAATCAACGTCAGACTGCGTCACTAAGATCATGTCTCTTCTGTTCTTCATTGGTGTTTTGGGTTTTTTACGTGTTTAGAGCCACCTGATGTCATCCGTGATGCATTTAGAACGCTAAAACGCAAAGACGTGAACCAAACATAAACAGGAACACAAACGCTGCACAAAAGGGGCTGTTGAGCAACCTCCAGTTTGACTTATAGCAACGCCAAAAACAGCTGCTGCAAACCAACGGAGTTTTACAAATGCAGGAACATGAGGTTGGGGAAAGGTAAAACGATACCCCCCCGCCCCCCCGCCATTCAAGTGATGTCCGCTGCATTAATTAAAATTAATTAAAATTAAAAATCCCTGTGCATCTCTGTGGACGTAACTGTTACTGCTGACATCTGGATCTACTAAGTACCCTCAGGTCGAGAGCAGTTTTTTTGAGACGCTGTGTAGTTTACTCTAAGGGACTTTGATCCCCAGAAGTAGCTGGAACACGAGCCGACTCATTTTCAATTTTGTCTTCTCGGTAAAACCAGTGAGCTACGTCTTCATCTCGTCTGCCTGCAACTCTAACTGGACACTGCTGTTGCCCCACTGAATTGTTACGGGTGTATGGGCAACGCAAAAAATCATGGATGGGTGGATGGCAAATGATGCAGAGCCCATTCAAACCGACGCTGCTGAAGCTCCAAACCCGAATATGTTTCATTTTCAAGAGACGAGCAGTAAATCATCCGGTGGAAAGCTTCAAAGACAAAGGAAGCAAAGCTGTTTTCCCAGAGTCTCAAGACAACTTGGGATTGAGCGGACAAAGATGAAAACAGCTGCACACTGCCGTTTCCAGGTGTGCAAAGCTTTTTCAGACACCACGGCTCGAATCTATCTATCTATCTATCTATCTATCTATCTATCTATCTATCTATCTATCTATCTATCTATCTATCTATCTATCTATCTATCTATAGGGAGCACACGAATGAGTTTACCAATATGAATTTAACAATTCCAATGAATCGATTAAGCAGTTGATCCTTAATTTTTATGTTTGATGCCAAATGACATCCATATTTCCGCATCTATATCACAGAATAACTGGCGGTGCGTTTGAAGGAAAAACTGTCAGTGGGGTACCACACACATCTGTACTACGTTACATGGAAGGTAGCTGATCCCGCTCACGTTTCCAACTACAGATCACAACACTCACATGGCTAAGCGACCAAACATCTCCCCTGTGACTTAATGCTGAAACAACTGTTGAATATTGAGTGTGGACACTTTAATGGAGTGCTGTAACTTAATCCCCGTGTTTATCGGTTCAAAACATAACCAGACAAATAAAAGGCTCATTAGAACCGATCTCACATGTGTTCCGAGTAAAGTGCTGGGTTCATTCAGACAGGAAGCACCTGCAGCGACTGTCTTCTCTGCATTCTCGTCGATACACTCTCAACCTAATGCAGCCTGACACACCTCATTATCACAATTTCATTTTAATTGCTCTTTTATGTTTGCGTGTGTGTTTTTTTTCTCCACAGGTTGCTAGGACGAGTCCGACGGATAGCTGCCTCACCACTGTATCATTATTACCTGTGGTCAAAAACTGGAAAATGTAGGTTTCCATTCCCAACATGTACTTCGCCACCTATAATCTCTAACATCGCAGGTCAAACCACGCTGAGCCGATATCCATCCAGATATTCCCACAGAGATCATTTCCTATCTGAAGATAACTTCCACCAAACCTCAATAAAGACCAGTCCTTCCTATAAGATCATCCTATAAGATAACGACCATGCGCGATCAGAGGAGTCCTGTTCAATTTCTGCTCAGACCCCTGAATCTCCGTGTCTCTGCATATGACTAACAGATGTGACTCTCATATGGACAATATGTCCATCCACTCAGTCCAGCACGTCGGAGAGGTGATTAGAAAAGGGATCCAAATACAGTGTAAACATTTCATGCTGTCAGAGAGCGCCCCCGGCAGCTCTGTCATCCATCTGGTCAATGTCCTGCTGAAATGTACATACACACATACATACATACATACATACATACATACATACACACACACACACACACACACATATACGTAAATACACACATACATACATACACACACACACACACACACACACACACACACACACACACATACATACATACATACATACACATACACACACACACATGCATATATGTATGTATATGTATGCATACATGTATGTATGTATGTATATATATATGTGTTAGATCACACACACACACACACACACACACACAGCACACACACACACTGCACAGGATCCTCAGCAGACGACTGAGACTTTCTCCTCTGTGAAGCAACAAACCAGTCAGGGAGGAAAATCCAAACCTGACGGGCCACATTCTCACAGGTGTTACTCACCTGTCTGACTTACACTCACACAACAGCAACACAACATGTGCTTGTGTTCGTCTGGTCCCCAGAGTGTCCCCTGTGGGACGCACACATCTGTGTGTGTGTGTGTGTGTGTGATAGTTTGGTCCAACAAGTACAGACATGATGTGTTTCAGTCTTCATCCCAGATCCAAAGTTCTGACAGACAAAGTTTCTTTGATCCAGTCAGAGACGTACAGCTGGAGGACAGACAGAGACTGGCTGCTTCAAGCTCCAAAAGAATGTCTCCCAACTCTCTCAATCTTTGATTTTCTCGACTTGCGATCTTTGGAAAATCCTCCACTTTTTTAAGGAGTGCATTTTCGATAGCTTCAGGGGATCCATAACAATCTTCCAACCTTTGCCATACCATACTCACGCCTGCTGCTGCATCATGGATGTGGACTGCTCGTATCCTCTTTGCATGCTCGGATGATTTTGGCCCAAGCCACTTACACAGCAGATCAAGCTCCTCCCTAAATGTCAAATTTAGGTCAGCTGTAGAACTGTGGAAAGATTCCTTCCAGGCCCAATAATTTTCAGCACAGTCATCAAACTTTAACAGTCCGGAGCTTATCATCTTGCGACGTATCAAATACTTGGCCAGATCTGTTGTGGATGACGAACTGGGCTCGTTCGCTCTGGGAGAAGCATACATCTGTGGCTGAGGAGGTTGGTTGCTCCAGCCAGTTTGCCTTGTACTGTGTGACTGAGATTGATGGCTGGACTTGCTTTTGCATGGATTTGAATCATAGAGACGTTCTTCTTTCAGGAAGCCAATTCTGCTTGAGGTTTGCAGATGAGGATGATATGGAGTGGCATCATCTTCCTTGAATGTTTGCTGAACAGGTAAGTCATATTCACAGAGTTTGTAGTGGGTGATCACGCTTGACTCGTCTATACCTTTCCCCATGCTGCGTTCAGCTGCCTCACCACTGTCCATTGTTAGCTGGCGCGTTGGTGCTGGCGTGGGTTTGAGTAGCTTTGAGTCTAGGTGAGGCTCAGGTCTTAGATCCTCCGTGGACTTATGTTCTGCATATTCACTTCTTAAGCTAACACGATCTAGCTCTCCTAGCTCGTTCTCAGCAGCTGCCTCCAAAACATTAGCTTCGGCAATAGCAGCTGCGGCTGCGCCTTCTAGCCTTAGTGTGTGCAGACTGGCTTCTAGCTCTGCTTTCTTTCTAGTAGCCTCAGCTGCAGCTTTTTGTTGCTGCTCTTCAATATATGCTTGAGCTTTAATGACGTCTGCTTCTCTTTTAGCAAATGATGCTTGTGCACGTGCAGCCTCCGCCTTTGCACGCGCCCTGGCTGCAATGGCACTGGCTGAAGAACGCTGGCTGGCACGTGAGGTGTTGGAACAAACTGACCTTGTCTCCGACATGTCTTTGTTATTGATCATGATGAAGCTTTGTCGACTGAAGAAAACTTTGTGCTTCTATGTGGAACCACTTTTCTGTAGGTAACCCAGATGGCGTCTGTCTTTTCACTATTCTGCCCTAGTTATCCGTTGCAAACTCGGCAGATAGCTAACAGATGATCCCCAATAAACGAGCGAGTCAGCAGTTGAGTTTCAGTCTGTTTACTGTGGAGCACTGTGAAACTGCAACATGAAAACAACAACAACATGTTACATGCTTGTCCTTCCCTTTTCATCACAACAACCATATACAACATAAATTCACATAAAGTAATTCAAATTTTAATCAACTTAATACCAGCAAATAATCGTCGATTAGCTTAATGCTAACGCCACATTGAAAACGCCATTAACAGGCTAGCGAATTAGCATCGCTCCGTTTTTAAAGCTTTCACACATGAACCATGAACTGTTTCTGAAGTTTTAACATGCAAGCACAACACATCAACCAACCAACACTTACAGACATAGGCACCGCTGGGCACAGCTGAGAAAAATTGAATGAGAAAAATTAACAGCTTTACTTCAAGTTGCCTGCGCCCATAGAAGAGGAACTAGCTCCGTCAAGTCTGAAGAGACACACACCACGGCAGAGTAAACAATCTTCCTGCTCCCTTAAAGGGGCAGCACAGCCGCTTTAGCCAGAGCAGACTTAGCCCCGTCAAAAGCCTGGATCCGTTTGGGGGTCCAGTCGACCTGGTCACTGGCTTTCCGTAGCTGCAGGGCCTCGTAAAGTGGCCGCAGGAGATGGGCAGCGCGAGGGAGGAAACGGTTGTAAAAATTTACCATGCCCAGAAACTCCTGCAAAGCCTTAACAGAGGCGGGGCGGGGAAAATCTGCCACTGCCTGCACCTTTGAAGGTAAGGGAACCGCGCCCTGTGCCGAAATGCGGTGGCCCAAAAAGTCTATCACCGGCAGACCGAACTGGCACTTCTCCAGGTTCACAATCAGGCCTTGTTCGTCCAGGCGCTAAAACACCAGTTTAAGGTGGGAGAGGTGTTCGTCTGCTGATGGGCTGGCCACCAAAATGTCGTCCAGGTAGACGAACACAAACGCGAGATCCCGCAAAACCGAGTCCATCAACCGCTGAAAAGTTTGTGCCGCACCTTTAAGGCCGAAATGCATGCGCAGGAACTCAAAGAGTCCGAAAGGGGTAATCACCGCCGTCTTAGGCACATCCTCTGCGCGCACGGGGACCTGATGATAACCGCGCACAAGGTCCACTTTAGAAAAAATCGTTGTACCCGCAAGGCGAATGGAAAAATCCTGAATGTGCGGGATGGGGTAACAGTCATGTGCGGTGATATTGTTCAAACGGCGAAAATCACTGCACGGCCGCCACGACCCATCCGCCTTGGGCACCATGTGGAGTGGCGAGGCCCACGGGCTGTTCGAACGTCTAACGATCCCTAAACGCTCCATGGTGGCGAACTCCTCTTTGGCTATAGCTAACTTGACGGCGTCGAGGCGCCGTGCGCGTGCGAACACCGGCAGACCCACGGGGGGGATGAAGTGCTCGACACCGTGCCTAGTGACCGTGGTGGAAAAAGCGGGAGTGGTGAGCGACGGAAAATCTAACAGCAGACGCTGGAAAACGCTGCCCGACGCGGAGAAGTTAGCGTGTGAGAGTGGCCCGGATCCCCCGGTCTGACATGGGAAGGTGGCAAAAGACACAGCGTCAATCAAACGGCGGTTAGCGACATCTACTAAAAAACCATTAGCACACAAGAAATCTGCGCCTATTATAGGAACTGTAATGGAGGCGATAACAAAGTCCCATTCAAAACTACGTCCCCTTACCCATAACCCTCCTGGGTGAGAGGTATGCCCCCAAGTGTTCGCCACACTGTAGTTATTTAAAACTTCTGGGTCCAGACTTGGTTTCTTGAGGAGAGGTTTAATTACAGCTACTTTATAGAATTGTGGTACATAGCCAGATGACAGTGACAGGTTGATTATATCTAGTAAATGACTGTCCAATAGAGGTAGAATTTCTTTAAAGAGTTTTGTTGGGATGGGGTCTAGAATACAGGTTGTTGCTTTAGATGAGGAAATTATTGTTTTTAGCTGACTATGGTCAATTTGGGTAAAGCAGTCTATGTGTGCTGCGATTGCTATTTCTGCGCTTGTTATTTTCTTTTTTTTCCCTCCTCTTTCTTAAGTTCCTTCCACCAGTCTTCTGGTATTTTTTTCTTTTTATTTGCTCCCACTCTTTTTTAATCATTTCTTTTTCAAATTCTTCTCTGAGTCTTTCATTTTCATCAATAAACGTTTGAAAAGGCAGGAGCCCTGGTCTGGCCTCATATATAAGATCTCTGATTGTTTGAAGCTTTGCTTCAAACCATCTCTTCATTAAAAAATTCTTTGAGCCT